>WHVC01000376.1:0-19380 GCA_015178925.1 Russula emetica | reverse complement strand
TTGCAGGAGATGAAAATGGTGCCATTTGGGCCTGGGACCTTCTTGATGTGAGTTCTCTCATTCTTATGCACACCGGTGACATCTATCTGAGCTCCTCCTGACGTAGGCAAAACCACTCGAACCAAATCCTCCTCCGAAAGTACACCATAAAGTCGTAACATGGACAGAACATCACCCTACGGAGGCTGGGGAATTGATCACCGCCAGTGCCGATGGCACAGTCAAAGTTTGGGGTTATCCAGCCTCTGGCACATGATACTTGTATTGGTTGTGAAGATATATTGTGACAATACAGCCTTTTGGGGCAGATCGGTGGACAGAACACGGAATGATGAAAAGACGTGACGAAATCGATATAGCTGCGGGACAAAACTGGTCACCGCTTGGCTTGAGTCACAGCCTCTATTGGGTGATAGGGCAGCAATCAGACATGTGTGCTTCTGTTGGATCTATAGCGATAAGATGAAAGGGAGAGCTTACCTCTTCGAGTTGCGTCTTCTAATAGTTGGGTGTCACGTGATCTGCGGGTAGTTGGACATATCGCACGACGGATCCGCGTATGAAGCAGTTCTTTACTGCCATCTATAACAGGGGTGAGCATGTCAAGGTCGTGGTGAGCCTTGGAGAGCACGAGCAACGCACCATATGAGGATGCCTCGCCTGATCTGACACCTCAATTGCATCCAAACGAATATTAAGAAACCTTAACAATTAATCAATCAATTAATCAATCAGTCATGGTCTTTCATCAAAAAAAGAAAATCTAGTGGAGAGGCGGGAAAGAAAGACCGCCTTACTGGTCGACGGATTTCAACGTTCCCGTGATAGACAAGTCATTCTTGAGTTCGACCGTGACGCGCTGATCTGTGAGCGTTTTGAAAACTGAGAATATGAGCTGTTTGTGGGATAACAATCAACGTTGTATACTCAAACAAATTCTGGGCAAGAACGTACCATGGCGCGTCACTAGAAGTCACTCCCGACCTGAGTCCATCCAGTTTGGTGAAAAGAAAGCGGTATTATGTAACCCGTCAAGTTAGGGTTAAGGTACAGGTGACTACACGATACTTCATTACTCGTTTCACTTGCGTACAATTCAATGATGATCCAATAAGTCGAGTATTTGGGTATGTATACCATATTGTGCACGTCACTGCTAGCTTTCGAGGCTTCAACTTCTTCATAACCACTCATTTCATTTCGTCGCGACTCTCGACATCGTCATCCAAGCCGAGTTCGCGCGGCCGCTTGTCAGCTAGCTGTTCATCTGAGCTACGGTACGGCCCATAGCGGTTCATCGGTGACATCGGATACTCCTCATAGGCTCTGGAGTAATTTTTTAGTGCTCGATACCAAGCGATTACTCTTTGGCGGGTTGGATGAGCCTGGTCCGCTAGGATGACTTAGTAGAGAACACATCAGGAAAAATAACATACCTACGCGATGCTACTGAGAGCTACATGGCTCTCAGTAGCTCTCAGTAGTATCGCGTAGGCATGTTATTTTTCCTGATGCAGTGAGCATAGAGAATGCAAGAATATCGTACGTGTTCGGGGGAGTTGGAGTATAGTATGTCAGAGCGCGATACGTCCGAGTCGCTGCGATTACTATTGCAATCTCTGAGGGAAGCAAAAAAAACTGTGTATAAGAGACATATGAGAAACCAGTCGCTTCCGCCATAAGTAGCATAAGAAAGGACGTACCGAGCTGAAAGCGTCTGACATTTAAAGCCAAACCAAGTTTGATCAATATTCTGCAATGCGAGAGAGAAGAGGAAACGAAGACTACCGTTCAAATTCAAAAACAGGAGCAACTACGATGCAAAACGGCAATAAGCCAAATGTACAATACTGAAGCTAGCGGGGCTTACCACTTGCGGGAGTTCTGCGGCGGTGGCAATAACGAGCCAAATGACACCCTCAAGACGTCAAACGCAGTGAGTTAACAGCATCATAGTCAACAAGAACAATGCCCCACCTGTTTCCAAAGAGCGTACGCTAGATCACGAAAAGTCTTATCACGAAGGCGAAGGCGGAACAAGCCAGCGAGCATGATGAGTAGTAGAGTGACATCGGTGGCCAGTGCGCTGACGCTAAGGCCTTTGATGACCTCAAGATTGGTAGTAATGCATGTTCTTGCGGCAGGCACCCATACACCGCGAATCTGCTGATGGATAAGGCAAGAAGACCAAAGGATTGGAAACGATCATTTACTCTAATGATACCTGATGTCAAATCACATTCGTTGAGATTCACAGGGGATAGAGAAAGTAAACTCGCCTGAAAACTGAAACCCCATGTTAATGACCCCTACGGCGGCAGAGATGGCCATAATAACTTTATTCCTATCCCAAATGGCAAAGCTGGAAATCTCCATGAGCACACACTTAGGGGAGAGTGTCGTCGCATGAGGCATGGAGGCATAGAAACTAACATGCGAGCGAAGCATGATCAATATCGAACCTAGGCCGTAACAACCCAGGGTGGAAAAAACCTAGTGACAAGATATCAGGACAAACTGCTCTTTCATCAGGGTCCCGCGGGGGGCTATGCTCACCCAACCGATAGCGATCCAGGCCTTGGAATCGCGGTCAGTCAATGCAAGTAAAAAAGCAGATGCAGAATACTGCGCCCACCTCGCAGTTAATTTCGGACGTAATGCTGAAATTGACCAAGGCAAGAATTACGGCCGTGAGGCAGGACAAGCGCGTAGCGGAGTAGATCTATCGAAGGGACAGATTCAGACTAGGGAAACTCAAAGTAAGGCCCTATCGGTCACGTACCCATATTGTTCATCCATAGCGTTGATGTCCTCGGAATACACTCCACGAGTGGTGACGAACTCCCAGCTGCAAATTAGAAAATGACTTGAGTACGTGATATTTCGCTGGCGAAGAGCGGCACTACTAGTCATCAGTACTAGCAGACCCACATGTAAATAGCAGACACGATGAACCAGAACTTCATGACCATCATTGTCAGACGACGAATTCAGTGGGTCTTCCAGGCCTTTGAAACTAGGCTCTAGTGGTGTACACACAGGATCCGTAGACTCAGCAGCATGATTGCGGAGAGCAAGCATCTTGACTAGTTGCCTAGAGCCCGGGTGACTAGACTGGGGAGTTGGTTGGGTGAAACCACGTCGTCTGCAGCGCGCTACACATATATATATGCCATTTATTGTGAAATTTGTGGTAGAGACGATGACCGGACCATAACGTAAGATCGTGAGAGTAGTGTTGCCCCGTAAGGTAGTTTGCAACTCAACTCAAATCGCTTACCCCATTGGCACTCAAGTACTCAAGGTGAGTTGAGGTCACCTTGACTTGTGTGCTCACTATAAAATTACAGGTTTTTAAGCACGGAGCATTATATCAGGGTTCTATCACTGCGAAAGCACGGAAGCCACCTTAACTTGGGTCGCCTCTAGTCACCTTAAGGTGGTTCAAGTTCAGTTTGAATCGTTATTACAAATCACCTTGTAGCTCTGGTTTCAAAACCGACACCTGCCAAACGAAACACCCGATTTCGAAACCGGAGCGACCGAACGGGCCCTAAGCTCAGCTTGCAGCAGCACTAAGTTTTCGGTGATGCTGCGCTGCCGCGTGTGATGTCTGTCAGAAAGAAAAAAGGTGGGAAGTACATCGTGTGCTAGTGACCGTTCGGATTGCTCCCCAGGATTTGTCGCCGTGAGACCGCGGACCCTAGCCTGCCATGGACTTCGAGACCTTCACGTGATACATTTATAATAGATATCATACTATCTCGATCTTTAGCAAATCGCAGACTCCATTACAACAGATTCAGGACGGCAGCAAATTTTGAAATTAAAAAATTCTTCGGGCGTCCGAGTCTCCGGTCCTGGAGACTTGCAGACTTGCGTACACTTGCGTTTCACATGCCTTCACAGGCAAGTAGTACTGTACTACTCCCGGGCCAGCGATTCCTTTGCGCGCGAATGTGGATTCTCCCCTCAGACGGTCAACCAGGTGGTGTTCGACTGTCCTCATCACGACGCCACGCGTGCGGCAAATACGCGCTTCGACTTCGACGATGATCGAGCAGGCCGACCGATCAAACGACTACTGTACACGGATTGCAACCCGAACACGGTGACGCGCGCTTCTACGCTTTCTAAGAGACCACCAGCCTGGCACCAGGCCAGTTTCAGGCCGCGCTCTGTGAGGGACCCATGATTGGCTCCACCCCCCCCCGCCCCCGGCCCCCCTTTTTTTCTACCCTTTTCTGAGCGCAAGCCGCCGCGACTCGGTTGATATCAGCCCGGTTCTCCCTTATCACCACATTACCTATGCTCTTTACTATGTGCGGCAACAACGGGGGAAGTTGCCTGTGCCTGCAGGGCTGTCCTTGAAGACACAGAGCATGTACTGTACTCCTCCACTGCCACTCACACACGATCAGCACCTGTGCCACCTGTCCATGGATGGGATGCCAGTTTGGAAGCTGTTTGACAACCTGAAGCGTTACCTGTGGCCTGCTACGATTCTTTGAGGAGACGTGCATTTGTGTCGAGCCGCGGACCACTTGGGAACTAAGATGAGGCGGCATCACACATAAGCTGGGGCCCCTCAGCCGCCCCTGGCTCCAGAAGAGGGCTTGGTTATATCGGCCTAACAGTACTGCACATCACACACACGCACCACTCATGATTGCTTTTACATACACACAGCGTGGTTTGCCTGCCACACACAGCTGCACATGGCGGCGGCCTACCTTACATTCCTAGACAGTACCAACAGGTGACCGCTTCTGTGTCTTAGGTAAGTAACGTAAGTTACATGTGCGGTATATGAAACTGGATTCCAAAAAAGGGACTTTATCCGACGCGACGGTCCTTTGTGCGTGCTCAGAGGAAGAGTTCTGGCACAGGAATGACGATACAACACAGGAATATTGATGGTGGTACAGTATGTCACGGTGCCGTGGTACGACTACGACACTCCAGCCGTTCAAAAACAGCTTCAAGCTCCGATCTGTAGGGTTAAAAAAAACTCATGCTGCGAAACATCGTTCTGTCCGCAACTCTGACGACGCTGTTCGTAGAACGTCTGGAACGAGACCAACACCATAGTAACAGGAAATTCAGGAATGATCATATGGCTATTGAAATGTAAGCGCGGAACAGAGCGTCGGAGCGCCCGTCGGCTGACCCAGCTCTCCCCCACCCCTTCCAGTCATGTGATGCTCTCCCACGCCACTTCCACAAGTCAAACGTCGCATCTGCAAGCCTTGTCCCTCTGACGATGGCGGCAATGGCGACGACCCTGTATTCGGGCTCGAAACGAAACCCTCCCAAGGTGGCTCCCCCTCAATGTACCAGGTTCTCACCTCAAGATGCCCAGGAGCGGCACTCTTCAAGATGGCCAGCTCACTATCAGGCGTGCAAGTGGCACTCTCTGGTGGCACCCCCACTTCGGCTGTCTCTCCCACTTCGTCCGTGCTGAGCCCTCAGGGTGTACGTGGTATGCCCATGGCCCCATGCCATCCAGCTGCCAGAGGTGGTTGCCAACTCCCCTCGACAGTGCCAAGTCCTGTCTCTCCTACACTAGCGGGCGGTCTTACGGCCACGAGGCCATGGCAAACATTCGAAGGGTACCTTCAGCAGCTGCATCAGAGCATTGGCTCAGAAGTCTTACTGGAGTCTGATCGCGAGGACGACTGCGCACGCTTGGGACAGCCTTTGCCTGATGGCTCACTCGAGGCACGCGAACGTGAGTATTCCGTTGGCTTACTTTCTCCACCTTCATCTCAGCTGAGTCCTAGGGCATCATTACTTAGCTCACGCAACAGCAGTTTGACCTTCTTCACGTGGATCAGTGGCGCTTTCCGCTCCCGCTCTCGTTCGCTTGGATGTGCCCACGCACACTGCCTGATTCAGGGCTTTGGTGGCACATCGTGGTTTAGTATTGAGCTCGTGCTTGGGCATATGCCACAGCCAAGTTCTCCCCTAGCCACTGGTGCTGTGCGCCTGGGCGTCACGTCTGACGTCGATGGGAGTGAGGGAGCGCTGAGCAACCTGGAAAGCCATACGTTTGGCTTGTCCGTTGCTGGTGGTGTCAGCTTGCTGCCGTGGCGCGCTGGGGTGCATGCACGTATGCTTGAGAACGATCTGGGACAGTCGTCGTCGTCCTCTGCGGTTGCGCCGACTGTGGCTGTTTTGGCTGTGATGTCTGTATGTTCGAGATCAGCTAATACCTTCCTTGCCTTCGCCACCTCCACAATCATCACCACATCCATCAGGAGACTTGAGCACGGTGCTGACATTGTTCGTAATGGCACCACCTATATCGTTGGTTGGACTTTGGACTCGGGTGGTGATGGGTGTATGTCGGAGGAGGGTGCTGGTGGTATGGAACATTATGCGCTGCCCATCATAGCATAAAATTTATCTGTACTGTACATACACACATAAATGACATAATAGACCTCATGTTTGACTTAGAAAAATGGTGTCGAAAGGCATCACATGACTGGAAGGGGTGGGGGAGAGCTAGGACACTCGCGCCCGTCCCAATAGATACCACCGTTACAATAGCAGCATTCTTAAGGACAGCACATTGGCAGCACCACGCGTGCAACGTAACACACTCATTTGCTAGTACATACACTTAACTAGTCTCTACCGTAGTCCCGGGGCAGTGAGCCCTCGTTGCACATATACAGTATACAGCAAGGAATGACTGCTTGCTCCCTCAGTTACCGTGTCGCACGTGCTATCACCGAGATACCGTCCTTACAGGCACCCGCGCGCGTCCGAGTCCGCTTTAGCTCACCCCCTAACATATCAGTTTGCAACAATGGCACAGGAATGTATGGTCCGTGCAAGTACTAGTACTAAGCGCTAAGCTGTTACAATAACACGTGCGGCGTCGGTTTCGCTTCCAACTTCCGAGCTGCGACTTACCCGAGTACGCGAGAATCCCCGTCGTCTCACAATGCCCGATGAATTGTAATTGTAGATACTCTGACCCCACAAAGTCGCTCCTGCAGTTCTGTCAACTGAGAATCAACTCATGATGAAGGACATGATGATCATCTACCGGCGAGATCTCAAAGCCTTTGAGAATCCGAGAACGATCATCTACTGTCCTCCTTTGTACTACGTCTCCAGCTGTGTGTCGATGAAGAGCTCGTACACGCCGGGTTGTTCTCTCACTGATCCCAGTGACCTTTCAAACTTTCTTGTAATTTTATCCTCTTACACCAGCAAGGCGCAATGCCACCTTCTTGATTCCGTAGAAATATGTCGTCTCATAATGATTATAGGGGACGAATTGCGAATAATCGATGGCACAATCTCGCTGGCATGTGGGATAAACAAAGGGCACAAACAAGCAGTGTGCAAAACCGCCTATCGGCATGAAACGTTCCCTGTAGAACCTTTGATTGCAGGTACGGCGTGTGCTAGTGCATTATGTACGTTGTTAGAGGCATCCCTAGCTTACTAGTCAGCAGCTTTCTCGGAGGCAGTCACCCTCACAAGTCACAACCCTCTACTTTGTCATCGATGTCAAGTTCGCGTGGCTTGTCGGGATATGGGCCACAGTTCTTCATCTGCGACATTGGATACTCCTCGTATGTTGTGTGTACCGCCACCTCCAATCGGTCAGTAGGTATGCGTATGATGGAAGAATCTTTAGTTTTCGACACCAAGCGACGACTATTCCGAGTCTTTTGGTCATCAGTTGAGTCTGGTGCACTAAGATGACATAGACAACAGTGAGTGTAGAGAAGAATTGATTGGAAGAAGATCGTACGTGCTGGAGAAGGAAGAAAAATATCGGAGAGAGCGATACATCCGAGTCGTAGCGATTACCATCATAATAAGCGAGGGAAACAAAAACATCTGTGTTTAAGAGACGGTTTCATGAGAAACCACTTGCTTCCGCCATCAGTAGCACAAAAAAGGACGCACCATGTCTAGAACATCTGATAATCAGAGCCGAGCCAAGTCCGATCAATATGCTGCATTGGAAGATCGGAGAGGAAATGAAGACTACCGTTCAAATTCAAAATCATGAACACCTACGGTGTGAAACGGAGATCAGTATATTACTCGGGTACAATAAAGCTAGTCAGACTTACCGCTGGAGGGAATTCTGCGAATGTGGCAACAACGAACCAAATGACACCCTCATGAACGTCAAATGCATAAGTGGGTCAATAACACAGCCAACGAAAACCGCCAATGTCCCACCTGTTTCCAGAGGAGGTCCCAGAGCATATGAGTACCTCCACCACGACGGCGAAGGCGTAGCAAGCCAGCGAGCATGATGAGTAGCAGAATAGTGTCGGCGACAAAATTGGAGACGATAGAGATTTTGCAGACGTCAACGTTGGTAACTATGCATGACTTTACCGCAGGGTCCCATACAGAGCGAATCTGCTCATGATAAGGCAAAAACAAGAAATGATTGAACAAGATCATTTACCCGAACGACACCTGATATCAAGCATGTTCGTTGGGGTTCAACGTGACGGAGATACAGGGGAAAACTCGCCTAGTAACAGGAGTGAAACGTTGGTCACCCATATAGTAGCAGCGATAGCTATTATTCTTTTATTCCTATTCCAAACAGCGAAGCTGAAGCGATCCATAAGCATATACTTTGCGAGCATAGTTGTCACACAGAAGCGCTGAAAACTGACATGCGAAGCACGAGCAATAGCGAACCTGGGCCCTGGCCCAGGAAAGCAGAACCCTAGGGACAAGAGTTCAGGAAGAAACAATCTTTCATAGGAGGTCACGAGGGCCAGACGGATGCTCACCCAGCTGGTCCAGACCCAGGCCTTGTAATCGTGACGAGTCAGTACACGCAAGAAAATTATCTGCGGGATAGGGCACACACCTGGCAGTTCATTGGGGACGTGACGGTGAAGGAGATCAGGATAAGAATTACGACCGTGATGGTGGACCAGCGTGTAATCAAGTAAACCTAACAGAGGGACAATTTCAGACTGGGGAAACTCAAAGTAAGGGCTGATCGTCACGTACCCATATCGTCCATCGATAGGTTTGACGTCCTCGGATGATATCCCACTCGTAGTGAAGACCGGTGACAAACTCCCAGCTGCCAGTTGGGAAATGACTTAGCACGCGATATCCCGGACTCGGAGAGCGACGCGACAAGTCAAGAACTAGCGGACCCACATGTAAATACCAGCTATGATGAGCCACATCTTTAACAGCACGACTGTCAGAAGACAACACGCTTAGTGATTTTCCAAGCTCCAGAGCTGGGCTGGAAGTGGTGTACACACCGGAATCGCCACTGGAGTCGGGGTGCGCGAGCATCCTTGGTACTAGTAGTAGGTAAGTAGCCAGACGGGGGGGGGGGGGTCTTGCAGCACTTTAACGTGCTAAACATTTGTATGTTCGTCCATTTTCCCTTAAGCGAGGTTAGACCATTTACAATAAGGACTAGTGTCACCTCCTTCTCACTTGAAGGTTTCTTTCTCGGTTTTGCTATAGAGTCACGAGGCACCATTCGCATTGAAATACCGTACCCGGCTAACTCGGATTGATTGTTTTGTATACACTTTGTGCCTCGGCATCTGTCTCACTTGGAATAGCGAGGCTGGCTAGGCTGGCTAGGCTCGTCACTAGGCTGAAACAGGGCGGTGATCTTCGTGTTTAATCTCCGCCGCCGCGTAATAACCGCCTTCAGTTGAAAAGTAATCACCTTCAGTTAAAAAAGTGAACTACACACCCCAATATACCTTTCGTATTCAAGGGGATTTAGATGTTAAGGGGTACATGTTGATCCACAATTATCGTAAAACCTACACGAGTTGTGGTAAGTGCTCATCAGCCCAGGGACGATGGCATTACCCTGAGACCCCGTGGCTAGCCTCGTGTTGACCGCTCCACGATGCGTTCATGCTCCGACCGTGCAAATTCTTCCTCAGTGGAAGCATCAACGGTACTCTGTCCAACCTTCGTTGTCATCGTCTTCTCCCAACTTGAAGACACGTCTTGGTCTACCATTCACACCCGTGGGTTGCGACTCGGATTGCGGACCATTCGGACTAGTGTTTCCCTCGCAAGTAGTAATCTGCAGGGAGCCGCGGTGGCCCAATACTTCAAAGGTAACTTCGAAAAGAAAGGTACCGCGTGCCGCATGGACGTCCAGTGAAGAAGACGTCGGGGGTTGTGGTAGCTTCTGAGCCAGGAAACTGCGTATAACTCCGGCACAAGTTAAGTGGTCTTCTTACTAGGCAGGTTGAGTCGAAGACGTGAACGAGCACAGTTTCGTCCGCTATGCGCCTGTCGATGATTCTCCTCCGATCACAGAGACCCATATCATGTTGGAACCCATGGTATGACCATCCTTCCGCTTGATATTGGTCCCATATTTTGAAATGTGAGCCATTGCTCGGTCGGATCTCGTATGTGATCGAGAAGCGCAAGCGGTTCAACTTGCCAACGACAGCTGTCTCCCCGGCCCGGGCCGTCCGTTGACGCTACACTTACTCAGGAACCCTTTTCCGGGGCCGAATCCGGGCAACAATTTTTGAGTTTTTTGGGCGTCTCGCGCTTGAAGTGAATTTTGGCCCTGAATCCACGTGGCATGCCGTACTTTGTCAGTCCTTTGTGCGTGATCAGAGGAAGAAGAGTTCTGGCACAGGAATGACAGTACAACACAGGGATATTAATGGTGGTACAACACAGGAGTATTGATGGTGGTACGTGGTACGACTGCGACACTGCCCAGCCGTTCAAAAATAGCTTCAAGCTCCGATCTGTAGGATTAGAAAAACTCATGCTACGAACATCGTTCTGTCCGACTCAACTCTGACACTGTTCGTAGAACGTCTGGGAACGAGACTAACGCTACAGTGACAGGAATAATGGTATGGAATGATAATATGGCACAGGAATGATCATTTCCGCAGTACCATGCGGGCATTTCCAATGAAATCCAATTCAGTTCATGAATTGGACTACATTGCGTAATGCCCACAGCGAGTCTGCGTGTCCATGCACTGGCACGGTGTTTCGCTTCCAACGTCCAGCTGCGACTTGTACGCTCGACTGCCTTGCACTTGCTATGTGACAGTGCACCCTCGATGTGCATCGGAGGGTTGTTAAGCTATGGCACATGGGCGACCGAAACTTTCCTAGAGCAACGGGCTGTGTTGTCACTGGCATGCCATCTTTTATGTGGAGCCCGAGGGCTGTGTGATGAGGGGTCTCAGGCTGTGCATCGAATTTGAATCTCCGGTGGGTATAAAACAAAGTATCTGGCACTGGCATGGCCTCAAGTGGCTCTTGTCGAAAGTTTATCCCTTATAAAGTCTCCCCGTCAAACTCCAGCCTTTCGCTACTATCGTCTCATGGCACCTGCGTCATCAATGCTGATCGATGGCCATTTTGAGGGTTCATCAACACGCAGCGACGGCAGGACTCTTTCGTTGCTCGACCGGATCGCCCCCAGAAATCCCACCACACCTCACTATCGCTTCACCTATGATCGTCTCCTCGCACCCGCGTCATCAATGTTGATCGATGGCCATTTTGAAGGTTCATTAACGCGCAGCGGCGGCAGGAATCTTTCGTTGCTCGACCGGATCACCCCCAGGGATCCTCGAGGGAGCGGACTCGCGGAATACAGTCACCGAGTTCAGCATCGACGACTCGTGGGAGCCCATCGGCAAGAACGTCGTGGGACTGCCAGTGGGAAGAAATTTAGTAAACGAGGTCGATCATGTACGAAAGTTTTTTGCACGATGACCTGCGCCAACTGTTGACTGGTGCATTATAGGCCGGATGACAATCGACATGTTCCCTGACGTTGTTCTCATAGAAATTTTTGATTCCTATATGGATGGAGCACGGATAGATGCGTGGCATACGCTGGTGCACGTCTGTCGAAATTGGAGAGACGTTGCTTTCCGCTCACCACGTCGCCTAAATTTGCAACTTTACTGCAAAGCTAGAACACCAGTGAGGGAGTTGCTGGACATCTGGCCACTCTTACCTATTGTCGTAAAGGACTATGGTTACGAGCCATGGGACGAGGGTAACATCATTGCGGCACTCGAGCACAACGATCGTATATGTAATTTCCATCTCGCGCGTGTTACAAGTGCGCAACTGGAAAAAGTCTTGGCGGCCGTGCAACAGCCATTCCCGGCACTGACACGTCTGCAGCTTGGGTCCCAAGACGGAAGAGCGCCAATTGTTCCCGGCTCATTCTTGGGTGGATCTACACCACGTCTACAATCACTCGTTTTGGATCGCATTCCATTCCCAGGATTACCCACTCTACTCTTGTCCGCCACTCACCTTATTCACCTTGACCTTTGGAGAATTCCTCATTCCGGGTATATTTCACCCGAGGCGATGGTCACATGCCTGTCCGCGTTGACCAGTCTCGAAAGTCTCGCTATTAAATTCGAATCCCCTCAAAGTCGCCCTGAACGGAGAAGTCGACGTTTACCTCCGCAGGGACGCATCCTTCTTCCCATTCTTGCTGATTTGCAGTTTAAAGGGGTCGGGGAATATCTGGACGAGCTTGTAGCCTGGATCGATGCCCCACTTCTCGACAACTTGGAGATAACCTTCTTCCATCAACTCTCATTCGACACTCCACAACTCACCCAATTCATTAGTCGCACACCAAAGTTCAAGACATGCGAAGAAGCACGTCTGGCCTTCTCCAAGTACGAAGTTCGGGTCACGCTTCCATTGACATCGGGTGGAAAACTCATGTTGGTAATCGCATGCAGCCCGCCAGATTGGAAGCTGTCGTCTCTGGTGCACGTCTGCAGTTCGTCCATCCCCCAGGCTCTCATTCTGACTGTCGAACACCTCTACATCATCGAGTATCGGCGTTCACCACCGGATTGGCAAGACGACATCGAGAACGGCCAATGGCTGGAAGTTTTGTCTCCGTTTACCGCTGTGAAGAATCTATACATATCTCATGAATTTGCGCCACGTATCGTTCCCGCCCTCCAAGAACTCGTCGGGGAAAGAGTAACAGAAGTCTTACCCGCCCTGCAGACTCTTTTCTTGCCGGAACTACAGCAATGGGAACCTACCCAGAAAATCATCGACCAGTTCATTGCCGTTAGACAGCTTTCCAGTCACCCTATAGCCGTTTCTCGCTTGTAAAGTGTACGTTCTAAATGACACTCGTTTGGCTCCTGAGACATCACAGTGATTCCTTCCTACCATATCTCATGGAACAGACTCATTTAGATAATATCTTCAGTTGTATGTATGTTACAGTAATGCAGACCCGAAGGCAAAAAAGGACCTTCAAAATTCCCCTCCGCAGTAGACCGTCATTAGACAGTTACGACATGCGAGTTGTAACGCAAGCGCTGCCCAGCGTCTTCCGTATCCTCTGCGATCTTCGAAGTCCCCCTGACAAGGCACTTGTCTCGGATAAATGCCCCGTTATCGTTATAGGTGGCGCAGGCGCCGCCTCTGTATTCATAGGGAGCCCACTGGCACCTTGGCCTTCAACCCGCTGAATGATAGCACGGGCACTCTCACTACTTTGACATGATCCGAGTCGCTGACGCTTCCCAGTCCTAGTCAATTCGTCCAAGTCGTCATTGCTATTGTGATTGTGATTGTACGATTCGGACCTCACGATCGTCTCGGTCTCGGTATCTTTTCTTTTTCTTTTTTCCGAACGCGGCGATGGTGAATCTTGGATTTGCTGTCTCGCCACTGGTAGCACCGCCGTCGTGAGTCCCGGGCCCGTGACCTTCCCGGCGTCATGATCATAGTCAAGGATTTCTCGGAATGGTTGCGGCCCCCGCCACGCTTAGAGCGGACGCGCTGTAGACCTGGGTTTTGAGTATGACCAACAACATCGTCGAGATTTAGCTGGGCAACAAAGTACCGCTCGCGGTAATTTGCATGTTGCCCGATGTAGTCCACATGAAGGGGGAGGAGCGCCTGGTTGAGGAACATTCGCGACGCACGGCTGTCGAGCAGGTGCATCGTGAAATCGAACTTGGGTAGCTATAAATTACAAGCACTGGATGGCGTGGCACGCAATATTCGAAACGCACCATATTCCGCAGTCTCTTTGAAAGCCAAACTTTTGCTGGAGGTCAAGAAATATGTCTTCTATCTCCTCCTTGGAAAGTGGGATATTATGTTCGGCTCCCCAAGCGGGGTACGGCTCACTGCCAGTGGTATACTGAGATGCGCCAAAGTCGCCGAGATTGGGTGCCGAAAAGCGCCCACCGTTGAGAGACTCTGCGGAAAGACCCAGGCGCCGGCCATAGACATCATGGTCCAAGTCGGTGTCTGGTGGTGACGATGGAGTCATCGGAAGCGGGAATAGAGTGGCCGTGCGCATTTTCATTCGCATCAAGCAGGATGCCAGAGGAGTAGTCGTCTCGTGCACATCGATAAGGGCGCAGAGCGAGAATGTTTGGGCGAATGACGCGCTCAATGTCGAAGTGAGCTGGCCGTGTCGGTGTTGAGGACGGTGCTAAGCCGAGAATGGCCATCATCAGCAGGGAAGGTCTGGTTGTACAAACCCTGCCTGGAAGAAAAACGGTAGGTGTGGAGGAGTCAGTCACATCGCAAATTTCGCCCGAATGCTGATAACTTTTCGTCCGACCAAACTCATATACCACTTCCAAGTCTCCGGCGCTTCTCATAATTTGTCAACTTACTGTGTCCGATAACTATCGTTGATATATCTTACCAACGTTCAAGTTTGTCCTGGACGCAATGGCATGATCTACGTAAAGACGGCAGCTACGTGAGGTTGCGCCGTGTGTAATACGCCACGGGGGCAAAGTCCACAGGGGTTTGACACATTTATAACACGGTGTGTTATAAACATCGAGTTTCCAGTCAAACACGGTTTCAAACTGTGGCTGACCATGGAAGACGTGCGTTACTGTACCACCAGTGGGAATAACGAAGAGTCCCAGTGCAGAACGATTACATAACCTCATGCCCTTTCTTCAATCCGTCCACTCCCTCCTCTCTTCCGCCCTGCGGACACAGTCTTCGACGGGGCCGAAGTATGGCGGACCACCGCTTGTGCGGTTGAGGCATCAACTCGCGCCGCGAAAAGTAACGTTCGTCAAACGACACAAGGGTATCATTCCAATCCCCACTGGCGGATCCATCAAAGGAACCACACTTGCATATGGAGACTGGGGCCTTCGCATCAAAGGTCAAGGTGTCCGCCTCACTGCCAAACAGCTCACGACTGCAGAGGAAGTCATCAAGCGTAAAATTAAACCCATCAAGGGTGCCAAGGTATACTTGCGGGTCTTCCCTCACATTCCCGTTTGTATAAAGGTATGCTGTGTCTTCAATACAGATTTTACAGGTTTAGTTGACACAATCTAGGGAAATGAAACTCGTATGGGAAAGGGAAAGGGTACATTCGAGTATTGGGCAGCGCGGTAGGCTCTCAGAGGCCAAGTACTCATAAAAGCAGATGTACTTATGACTTTTTTTCCAGAGTACCCACAGGACGTGTCGTTTTTGAGATCGGGGGAGCTCCAGTTCGTGAGGAGCTGGCTCGTGATGGTATGGTTGTGTTGTTCCCTTGTCGAATCTCTGCTAATTGTCCATGCAGCACTTCGCCAGGCAGGTGACAAGCTCCCGACGACCGTGGAGTTCATCGATCGGAAGACACCACCTCGGCTAGGAAATTTACTTCTTACACCGCAGGTGAATGAACGACTTGAGTCATTCTCTACTTCGACGTCATCGTCATAACATACAGTTACCCTCTATGGATGCGTAGTAGTAGACTTGACAACCCAGCCACGAGGAATGTCCAAATATTATTCGGAGCATCGCCCCACGAGCAATTGAAGCGTCGTCGAACTTAACCAGCCAATCATCCTTGCGATGTTCAAGTCATAAACGTGAGGCGAATGAGAGAATGGATTTAAACTGTATCGTTCCATAACTTAACTGCATATACATTACTACATGGATTTAAAGGTTAACGCATCTTCGCGCTAAATGTCGTCAGAATACGGGCAACAAGCCCCGCCGCTTCCCTCACTGCCTCACGATGATCATTGGTAACTGTGTCCAGTACCTTCCCTTCGAATTTGTCCGGGTGCCAGCGCAGCATTTCCGAGCGGAGGGATCTGGCCTGCCCTCCGCCAGCACACTGAACATGCTCGCGCAGCGGATGACACACGAACGCTAAAACGCGCTCTTCGGTGATGTCGTCGACGCACCGGACAGTCTCCAACGAAGGCCACGGGATATCATCGAAGCTGAGGTGTCCCACCTCGTTGACGTTGCCACGCAGCACGGCCCAGCTGTCCTCGTAGAGGCAAAGCCGTGCGACGAGGTTCCGCTCTGCAGCCTCGCGTTCGAGGCGTTCGTTCTCGCGGCGTTCTAGCTCCCCAAGTTCCCTCTCCGTGGATTCTCGTTCAGCCTGGCGCCTCCTCTCCTCTTGTTCCAAGGCCCGACTATGGGCTTCCTGGTACTTGCGCAAATCTCCTTCGAGCGAGCGCGCATATTCTTCATCCTCCGCTTTACGACGCGCCTCTTCGGCCTTTCTCCGATCCACCTCGAGCAACCTTGCGAACTCGGCGTCCTCCGCCGCTTGCGCCTTCTTCAATTCTTGCTCGAGTAGGTGTGCGTCTTGAGCTTCCTCGTCGCGCTGCCTTTGCTCCTCCTCGGCTCTGAGGATCGCCTCTCGCCCCTCGTTCAGCGCGTCGAAGAAACTCTTTTGTGCAACGAACGGGGGAAGTTGCTGATGGTCGGGCCCGGGACACCCTGGCACAATGAAGGATGGTTTGACGATGAACGCACCCGGTGGCTGCGGATGCGTGGAGGGCTGGGCGACGAGAACGGTGTCATACCGCTGGAGAGGCTTTCCTCTTGTGAGAGGGCGCGTCTTGGTCCGCCGGTATTTGGCGCCACGTTGTTTCGCTCCGTGCGTGGTGGACCTGTGGTTTTGAAGTCTTCCTGTGCTCCTGGCTGGGTGGAGTCTTGCCGATGGAGATCGCGCGACGCGGCGCGAGTTGCGAGGCGCGAAGATGTTGCGGAGGTGAGTGCTGTCGGAACTGGTCAGGACCTTGCGAGTTCCGAAATAGTTTAGGATTGCTGTCAAGGGGTTGAAACCGAAGGGCATGGCGTCAAAGGAAGCGGATGAGAAGGGTGGAGGTGATCAAATGGTTTAAAGAATGTCGGTATCTTGCTCTTGAGGTGTTTCTTGACTGGGTCGGTCGCTGACGGAGTCGTAGGGAGAGGTAAAACTGGGGCAAAAGATTCGAGAGTAATGGACGCAGAAACGAGCCACAGTGTGAAACCCTTTATACCTTGAGCGCCTAGATCTGTGTTGTGGCAGACGAGCGGTGTTGAACGAAGAAGATAGTTGAATGGCTCCGAAGACCCGTTGGCTCGGTGTCTCATTGATCATACGAAGGATGCGGCATTTTTATGCATCGGACAATAGCTATCGTTGTCACATTTCGAGAGGATAGACTTGTGGAGACCTCTCGCATGGACAAGCGGTGTGTGGTTCAACTCACTGATTATCACAAAATGGACCTGCTGACTCGCATCGATAGAGGCTAGCTTGAGTTTCAGACTATAACGAAGAACATCACATTCACAATTAAAGCGTGTCCGCACCAAAAGAGTACGTATTACCGAGTGGCAGCCATAATGCAAGATACAACGAGACTGCAGTATCACAAAGCGTAGCCGGACCCCTAGGACCCAGAAGATCAAATCGACTCCCCCGATTGCCGCCCGATTTCAATTCACGGAATCAGAATCACACTAGGCGGCTTGCTTCGTATTTCGCAGGCTGAAAAAGAATTTTTTTCTCATCGAGAGGAGTGCCCTATCATGCTACATGAGTGCCACAGTCTACACAAGAGTTCAGGAGCGGAGCTGCTGAGTAGAACAACATTTGAGGGATTTCAAATATTCCGGTATTACCCAAAGATGGTGCCTCTACTAGTACCCCGGTGCTCAAAGACGTTTTCTCTCTCTCTGACCGCGGAGTTTACAGTCACCATCTACAGTACGGCTGCTACTGTATAGCGGTGGTTCAAATGTTTTGATATGACGCCCCAATGCAAGCAGAGAGATGCCATTGCCCACACCTGAAGCTGAAGAAACAAATGAAACAAATCTGAAGCACTGGCAAGCTGTGGGTACGATCATCATTCATTTCCGGGAGATGGCGACATGATGCAACGCAATATCAGCGACAAGCTACGCAACAGGTCAACAGGTTCTGCAGGCTGGCGACATATTTAAGAGATCTGACAAGTTAAAGTTATCGGTCGATCGTAACTTGTTGAAACCCGGGGGCGGGGGCGCGAGCTCACACTACCGTCGGCTATAGACGTCACAGGGAAGTGCCTGCATTCTCGCAGTCTTCAGTGGCAAGCAAAGGCAGCGGGGACTGATCGAACACCTGTCCCTTCTCTTGATAGATAAGTTAAGTGTTGTTACCACCTCGGGTGGTCCTCCTCTCTCGCATACCCTTCAATTCCTATCGTCGCCGGCGAGGTAAGCCCGGCGGAAGCTCACATTTCCTCCCTTTATTTTGAATGCCAAGCCGAGATTGTTGATGAAGGGTCAGTTTTCTTCATGGGAAACGCACGGTAGGGTGTGTTGATGATATGAGACGGGCGCGACGGTCGATAATGCCGCCAGCATGGGATACACCATGATGGCATATACCAGCAAGGTGACGTTGATTGTGGTGGTTCAGATATACAGTACTATTGTAGAGTGGTCATGGGAAATGGAAATGGAACAAAAGGCCGAGGCACCTGGAGTGTTGAAGACGGGCTTCTCCGAGTCGGACTTTTTGTTTCAAATTCTCGGTCGCCAACATATCAATACAACGACATACCAACGGCGTACACAACCCGCCATCAGCCTGAGCGCGGCGTGTCTGATCAACTTCAAGTTCGCTCGTTCGCTCGCTCGGTCTCGGTCAGAGATTGTCCTGACTTTCAGACTCAGATGAGCGGAGTCCGACTCATTTCTGTCTCAGTTCGAGACTGGTGTTTCCTACTATCGTAGAGTCACTAGCTTGAGATCCTTTTAGGCCTGTACTATGGAACTCCTCCGATGTATGTTTGGACTCGGGCTGCATTATTATCGCAAGAACAGTCAACTTACGTATGTATTTGTCGTGATTGACTTGCTAAACCACTGGTAGGATTCCTCGGCCTCATGGAGTCGGGGTGGTCTGAATTTTCGTGTCAAGTGACCTGCGGTGCAATCCAGTACAGCAATCGATCATCATTCCCGTGACATAGACACGACATTTGGCGCTATGAGAAACCGCCAAGAATACTCCAGTCCGCGTCCGTTGCTTTACTGTAGTGAAAACACAGTTGACAGCGAGCGAGACACACAGAAATTCTC
>WHVC01000375.1:0-19418 GCA_015178925.1 Russula emetica | reverse complement strand
TAGTTCCTCGAACTTTGATATGTATAGGTCTATTTCTCCTGGTTTCATGGCTAGATTTTGCAGGGCGGTACGGGCTCGGTCTTCCTTGGCCGAGTCCAGGTACTGTGCTGCAAATTCGGTCAGGAATTGTTCCCACAACAGGGGAACGTTGTCGGCGATGGGGTCTAGTCCGTCGAGCATGGCTCCTATGTCTCTGGTCCATCCCGTGACGTCTTCTCCCTTCATGTGGGTGAGGGTGAGGGCGATTTTCTTCATGGGGGAGTTGAAGCCGCTCACGTCTGCGTTAAGGCGCAGGTATCCTTTTACTTCTTCGATGAAGTCGTCGGCTTTGGTCCTGTCGCCGTCGAACGTCTCTGGGAGTTTACCCATTGCCCGCACATCTTGTGCCACGGCCACAGGCTGGAGTGGGTTCGGTCCTGCTCCTCCGCCACCTCCTCCACCGCCTCCTCCACCGCCTCCTCCGCCGCCCCCTCCACCGCCTCCTCCTCCGCCTCCTCCGGCTGGAGGGGCGCGTTGGAGGGCTTTCTGGAAGGCTTTGGTGACATTGGCTTGGGCGGCGGTTGTTGCAGTGGTGGTAGCTTGGGTGGTGGTCTGGGTGGCCATTGTGTTTGTTGTTTGGGGTTGTTTTAGGGTGGTTTGTGCGGCTTGTGGTTTCTGTTTCGCTGCTACTACTTGCGCGAAAGATGTGTTTCGTTGGACCGGACTTCGACGAATTTGTTCGTTTATTTGATTGTCTTCATCGTCTGAGGAGTCTCTGCTTGGTTTCTCTTTGACCGGTGCTTTTTCTTTGGCTGGTTCTTCGACTACTATGCTTGGGGTGGTTGCGTCACTGGTTTCGATACTGATATCGAAATTGTGTATGCTGGGCTCGGGTTTTCCGAGTACGAAGTCTTTCCTAGTCGCTCCTGGTAGAATGCGATGCCACACTCCGTTGTGTAGGGTCACTGGTCCAGCGTCTTTGATTTCTAGGTCACTGTTCCTGCAGAATAGCTGGATGGCTTTCCCTTTCTTGTTCGCTGACTCGTATGCTTCGAGTCTTCTGATTCTTGAGTTGGGTCTTGTGACGAGCAGTTGTTCTTTCGTTAGGTGTTCTGGGTGGTCGATGTCTACGCTGTCTTTGCTGCTGCTAGCCGTAGTTTTAACAAAGTTGAGTCTAATGTCACCGCCGGTATGGACGAGACAATTAGAGCTCAGTTGCGTCCGTGGTAGCCGCTTCCTCCTTGGGCTTGGGCGTGTCGAAGCACGTGCAGCGTCCTCCTTTGTGCACTAAGTCGGGAAACACCTCCTGGCAGAAGGCGTACTTGGGTAGAGTGACCGTGTCCTTCTTTGTCTGACGCTGGGTCATAAGCTAAGTCTTTTACAGCGACTTAGGGGACTGAGGAGTAACGGGTTCCCGCCTTATCAATACGTCGATAAGACCCCGCTTTGAATAGAAGGAAGAGACTTCTGTTATTTAGACAGGAGACTCAACTTGCCGCTACCTGGTCAAGCTGGTCGTCCTTAAGTACACCGAGAAAGCTACAAACGTGTACAAAGTATCACTAAGCAGAAACCAAGGACACAGCAATCTAAAACAACACGATGCTGGCCACCTGTCCATCCACATCAAAGCAAGGCACTACATGCATCAATGACAAGTGATCCGATCAATCCATACAGTACTAGTCCGGTTCAGGAACTTACCCCGATCCACGAGGCGTACAAGCTAGCCTCGTCCCAGGAGCCGGTTACAGCGGATTACTCATCGATTGGGATCTCTCCAAGGTGATCGACCGAGATGACGAACACAGTGGCAGTACCGCACGCCAGCAAACACACACTGTAAGTTATTACATGACCCAGTATTCCCAACTCCTGACATATCTTTCCGCCAGGGAACCTGGCAGTTTATGGCTGCTGAGCTTATCGAACGCCCCAAGATCCGCCACACATTCAGTCATGACCTTGAATCATTTTTCTGGGTTCTTATGTGGATTGTTGTGACACGGGTGCCAACTACCTGGGATGAGAGCACACGCTCAATTTTCATCAACGGGGTGATGAACCCAAAGGTATATTCTAACATCGGAAGCACAGAGAAGTTGACGTGGCTGAAAGCAGGTAATCCACTGAGGGAGAAAGGATTTCGAATTCGCGACAATCCTATCCTTCACGAGCTTGCGATGGAATTGTATGATTCTGTCGCCGGCCAATATCGTCCACGGCCATCAGACCAAGCGCCGCCTACAAAGCTCAACCCCTACATACTCTCTGGTTGTAGTCTACGCAAGAATCCAGAGGAAGAAGACAAGAATTATGAAATAGGGTTGACGTTTTTGAAGGATTATGACACCCTGCTCAAGCAATTCGAGCAGGCCCTTAACGCCGAGTGGCCCTCCAATGACAAGGCCAGTCTTCAGAGTATTGCACGATCAAATGCTTCGATCCACTTCTATTCCCAATCACAATCCAAGCGGTCGAGGCCTGTAGAGGATGAGGGGGGTCCCTTTAATAAGGTGTCTGCATCAGCAAAAGTGTCAGTACTTTGACTTTGCAAATTTGTCTTTTTTGTCCTTTTTTGTCCTTTGTCTATTGTAAAGCAGCTTTTACTATTACTTTCTGTACATAAAAATCTTTTACTTTTTACACCCAACTATTATGACCTTTTTTTTTTAGCATAGAATGACTTTTTTAAACGTAGCATGACTTTTTTGAGCATAGAATGACTTTTTTGAATGTAGGATGACTTTTTTAAGCTTAGAATGACTTTCTTAAATGTAGAATGACTTTTTTAAAACATATAATGCCTTTTCAGAAGACTTTTCCAGAACACATGATGACTTTTGGAACTTATGATAACTTTTCGAATGACGTCACACACCTCAACCTGTTACCTGTTTCCACGCACACGGGTTTATACTAACTATATACACTCTCTCATAACTACATTACATAATAGGAAGCGCAGAGACATCCTCTCGTGCTCACGGGCGTGGCGACGGGCCTTCTTCTCCTTGCTCTTATGCTTCTTCTCAGCCTTGCATTGAAGTGACGGTCATCGAGTGAGTTGCCAACGCCATTATTTAGGCCATACACAGCATCACCACCATACGGCTGCACAAGAACATGTCAAATAAAGAAGAGAGTGAATCGATAAGGACTCACGTGGAGAGGGTCATCGTAACCGGCCTCGAAATTGTCGTACTGTCCGTGATTAGACATCCTTGAGAGCGAAGACCGCAAGTCACCGCTCATCGGAGTATCTCCAAGTTGATGCGTCCCTTGAGGAGTCAGACGCGCACCAAGGTTCTGCGTCTCTGGAGAAATCGGTGTACCAGGCGTTTTGGCTAGATGGGATGGGATAGAGGTGGAAATCGCAGCCAACGGAGTAGCGAGAACGGAGCACGTAGTGATAGACATCCCATCAGAGGGTGCAAGGGGAGATCCACGACGCGAGCCCGGTACTTGGATATGAGCGGTAAGGGCTTGTCCGTGCGAGGGAAGGTGTGGAGCGGCAGAAGCGGAGACGGTCCCACCGAGCTTATTAACAGACAAGTCATTGATGCTTAGAACGGGATTGGTAGAAACGCGACGCCCATCTCCGCTTTCCTTCGCTTCGAATTGGGGTACGTCCCCCCATAGTAGCCGGGTCCAGCACCACCGCGTCCATGTTTATCGTCGGAAAGGTCGGACAAGTCGCTCGAGATTGAGTCGCTCGAGTCGCCATCTGAGTCGAAGCCTGGGAGGTTGTGGTCGATCTGGTTGATGTAGGGACCGGAGCATCGCTCGTGGCCCTTGAAGAGTACAACTTTGACGCAGCGCGGGGCGAAGAAGGAGTTGTTCCAGAGGTTGACTAGCTCAGTGGTGATGGCGGAAGGTCGCGATGGGCGGTTCTCGTCTGAGGTTGGCAGTTTGGCAGCCCACACTAGTGCGAGGTCCTACTGAGCCATCGTCAACCATAATGCATAAGAATGAAAAAGGACGACCCTGTCTGGATAAAGCATCCATATCCTGGATCTTCATAGTGTTGAAGAAAGTGTACGACTGAGCCGTTTGTGGGATGACTGAACCCATTGGGTGGAGGTAGTATGTGAGGTTCTGGCGCTAGGGGCGCCCCACTGCCGACACGTGGGGACCGCGGAAGAGCATTAGGGTATGGGAAGCCAGGCTGCCCGCTGCAAGGGAGGTACTCCGAAGAGGGGCGATGGGGCACGGGAACGATTGAGCGGTTGGGGGTATTGGCCCGGAGGAACAGCGCCGGGTATGGGCGATGGGGCACGGGATCGGTTTCCGCCGTACGAAGGCATTGCACCGGGAATGGGCGACGGGGCGCGCTGACCATACATCCCAGGGCCTGGCCCACCCATAGGATTGGGCGAAGGGGCCCTGGAGCACGAGAGGATAGCATGCTCGGGTGCGCCGCAGTACGGAGAAGGAGCGCGGTAGATGTCAGGGCCATGCCTGGACGGCAGATACGCGGGGTTTGATGGGGGATACCCTGCTCCTGGCCTCTCGAGAGGGCATCATATGCAGACATGCCAATCAAGAGCTCGAGCAGTCCACGCACGAGTGGATAGATGAAGGAGTCTGCGTCCCACGGAAGGAGCGAAGCCATCGGTGGCGAAGCCGAGTGCGCAAGGGCGATCTGCGCGAATTGAGTGGAAAAAGGTATCCGAAAAGAGGGAGACTCTTGATGGAAAAAATCCGGGAGCAGGAAAAGGAGACAAGACGCCGCGTGCTGCCGTTAATGCTGGTTGGAGAGGGTGCTGTACAGTTTGTGAGAGTGTGTGGTGTATGAATCGTTGATGATCCCGACTCTGGAGGAGATGGTTGCGCCGAGGGCAAGGGAGAAGTGGCGGGTGTGAAGAGAGTGGTGCAAGGATGATGTCGACGGCTTTGAGTGCAGGGAGAGGAGAAAGAACTTGAGGACGTCGAGCTAATGCACGAAGTACACTGAATAGCTGCAGGTGGTCGCCGGTGCTTGTTTCGTTTCTGGTGCAGATGAGATGCAGATACTGAGACGGAGGGAGATACGGGTCGTGGATCAGGCAGCACGACAGCACGACTTAGCGTATGAACATTCTCGCCGTCACGCGTCACGTGTCACGCTGGTGACTGTGACGTGTGGGTTTTTTTTTCACCGTTTCACTCGCCATGAACTCTTCGGTGTACTCAAGACCGTATTACAGCGGATTCCACAAACCATGTCGTGCGCCATTTTTACAAAAAAAAATCGGCTAATTTCTGGCAAACTCCGTCACATCACATCAGCAAGATGACACGTGGCTAGAATGCCTTTCGTAATCAAGGATTACTGGTGTGACAAGTTATGGTCACGATAGTCACGCCACAGACATCGGCTAGAGCAACTGGAAAAAAAAAGAGTGAAGGGGGTCAGCGAATAACAGTGCATGGAGTTTGCCGGAAATTAGCCGATATTTTTTTTGTAAAAATGGCGCACGACATGGTTTATGGAATCCGCTGTAATGCATCAAGTCCGGTACTCATGCAGAGCCATGCTCGGCATTTCTAGGCAATAGCAGGCGTCGGTAACGGTATTGGATGCGTCTGGGGTCTCAAGAACGTACAAGATCGTTTATGTTCCAGTCGGTCCTGCACTCCTCGGTCGCGCTCGGTAATCCCATTGACAGCAAGGGCCCCATTCAAGCCACCGAGCGCCGTCGTGCCGCTCTGAAGGCTTCCGCAACTCTTCCTCGAGTAGATGTCCCTCCTCCGTCGTCCCCCCGTCATCTCTAACGACGTTGTTGGAGAGGGACGAGAACGTTACAGCCCTGAGTACTCCGTTACATCCCTAGCTATCGCGTACTTGCGACAGTTGGCAAAGATCTCGCGCGTATCGACGAGAGCAGGAGCTTCCTCAACTTGCCGCCAAACTACGTTCTCAGGAGCAACCCAGTATCTCCACAATTGCCGAAGGGTTTCGCTTGGCGTATGCTCTCGTCCTTTCTTTAATCCCAACTTACGCTTATTCCCCGACTCAGAGTAACTGAACAACCGTACAAAATTCCATTCTACGCGGCCCTCCTGTACTACTTGTCTATACCCACTAGCAATGAAGAAGCTGGTGCTAGCGAAGAGAATACTACAAAGCCCCCCCTGGGCAGGCTAATACTGGATGATTTCTGGAAGGGTTTTCAGGCATATCTGGATAAACTTGCTTGGCGAGAAACCCGCCTCTGCGTGCGCCCTGATTACCCCATCCTCCCTGCGCCGCGTTCCCTAACTCTTTCCGACAAATAGATTCATTTTTTCGCGCATCTAACCGTCGCAAACCTCATATCGCCACAATCTATGCTTGGACTTTTGCAGTCATTCACTGCTGTCCTGGATGAATTCGGTGTTTCCAACGGACGAGCAAAACGGGCGGCACGGTGTGCAGCGGAAGGGTTAATGAGGGTATTTGCTTTTTCATTCTCCGTAATTTTCTTCTATACTGATCTGACGGGATTCAAGGCCGGCCAGGTTCTTAAGGAACATTCCGCGGCCACCGTCATTGAGATGATTGCCAGCATTCAGGCATATAGCGATTCGGTCAAGACAGCGAAGTGGCTTGTTCATCCCCTTGCTCCCCTACATTCTTTAGAGGTGCCTGCTGAGCATGCTGATGAGGTATGCGGAGCTTGTCGTACAATCTCATAACGTACATTTGACGGAAACGACGTAGATGCTTGATTGCGCGGTCTCCGCACTCAAAACCCTTGACCCCTCTGACTTCGTTAATGTTTCAGGCATCTTCCCACAACCTTATTCAGCCATGAGCACGTCAACTGTCGTCCCTTTCGACCTTCCTTCCGTTCTACCCCAAGTGTGAGTACATCGATCACCCGAGCCCTTATTATCTTGCTGACCGACCTTGACGGGCAGACGGAGAAATTAATCGCGTCGGCACACAGAGCAGTTGTCTGTGCCGAACGCAAAATGAGATGTGCATTGCAGGTCCGTCATACTCTATGTGTAAAGGTATAATTCATTGACTATTCGTGGCATTCGCAGATACGAAGAAAACTGATTCATGATCACCGACGAACACGAACGTCTGCCACAAAGGTCGAGAAGTACCGGCGGAGCAAAAGGGGAGGTCTCAGCCCTCTCCGCCCTTCCGTGTGATTATACCTCGGACCAAGTCACCGATAACGAGCCCTGTTCATTCACCAAGTACTCGATCAACGACATCGTCCATATCGTCACTAGCGTCTTGTTGTGAACTATATGCAGCAGGACATCGATGCCGACAAGAGCTTTCAGTGGTGCATTAGTCTTACAGTGTAGTGTACTTGTGTGTATTGTATATGTCTTTTGAAATGAAAACATGTCTTTGGAAAGAGAATATGTCTTTTTATTGTCTTTTAAAAGTAACCTGATGGCTTTTAAAAGACACACTGTCTTTGAAAAGACAATTTGTCTTTTTATTGTCTTTAAAAAGTAAAACGTTGTCTATTTAAGTAAACCGACTGGGCTTTAAAAAGACAAAATGTCTTTGTCCTTTTATGTCTATTTTGTCTATTTTGTCTTTAAAAATACAGAAAAGATGCGAAAAAAGTACTGACACTTTTCCTGATGTGGGAGCAAGCGGCGGCAGGGTTAGCAGTGGTTACTATATATGTTTCTCTCGTGTTTGTTCTGTACGTAAGTTACTGCCTAATGTGCCGTTCAGTATGATGTGATCCAATCCAATCCGATCTGGGTATTTCTGAGTCATGAATCGCGTGATTCAATTGAACGTACGCGACTCAATTTGAACGTACGGTGACTTGACTGACATCGTGGCATGTGCACGCCCATTCACCCATCTTACTTCCCAAGGTCCTCATCTTGTCTTCGTTATTCTGTTCACTTTCACTCAGTATCCAAAAAAGAATACTGTATTTAGCGCCAAGATTACAAGTCTACAACACCACATTTTCACTTTGAGTCGTTCGCCCAATGCTTGGTGACAGACCCGCAATCCAACATCAATGTCATGGATGTAATCTATTTGGTCATTTTGGTCATTTCCTGTGGAGTGCCTGTGGGTAGCGCAAGTCTCGGCCCACAAGCAATACACTGGCCTTCGGGATTTTAGGCCATAAATCCCCTGTTCTCTTGATTCCCCATTTCTCTTGAATCCCCCGTTGTCACTGCCGGTACGGACGAGACAATTAGAGCTCAGTTGTGTCCATGGTAGTTGTCTCTTCCTTAGGCTTTGGCGTGTCGAAGCACGTGCAGCGTCCTCCCTTGTGTACTAGGTCAGGGAATACTTCTTGGCAGAAGGCGTACTTGTGTAGAGCGACCGTGCCCTGCTTAGGACGCTGGGTCATAAGCTAAGTCTTTGTAGTGACTTAGTGGGCTATGGAGCAGCGAGTTCCCGCCTTATCAGTTCGTCGATAAGACCCCTGCTCTGAGTAGAAGAGAAGAGACTTCTGTTATTTGGACAGGAGACTCAACTTGCCGCTTCTTGGCCAAGTTGGTCGTCCTTAAGTATCCTAAGGAGACTACAAACGCGTACAAACTATTATCAACCCAACACGAGGGGCACAGCAATCTGAAACAACACGATGCTGGCCATCTGTCCATCCACATCAAAAACGAGGCGCCCCACGCATCAATGACAAGTGATCCGATCAATCCATACAGTACTAGCCCGGTTCAGGAACTTACCCCGGTCCACGAGGCGTACAAGCTAGCCTCGTCCCAGGAGCCGGTTACACCACCCCTCTGCCTAGACTAGATGTCCGCATCTAGCCCATGTTCCCTCTGAACTGGGTCGTCCTTCTCCCCTTGAATCCTCGACCGCGTGACTCAGGGGCACTAACCATGCGGAGGTTACTCGCCTTTCGGTCCAACCTGGCCAACTCGAGGCGCGCCCTTGATGCCTCTTGGGCCTCCCTGCATGCCTCTCTGCTCGGCTTGGAGGTGGTCAATGCGGCGCTTGACGTCGAGGAGCGAGATCTCGAGCTCCCTGAAACGCGCGACTTCTGCTTGAAGGGGCCAGTCCCCGTTGTTTCGTACCTCTTGCGTGAGCGTACTGTAGATGCCAGAACTTCCTTTGAGGAGGGCGAGTAGCCAGGAAGGTAGGGGGAGGATGATGTTGTCCTCCTCGTCATCGCCGTCACACTTGGCGTATACTTCAGCGACGTAGGGGGTCTCCCCCGGGGAGTGGCTTTTGGGGAGCCCTGCGACCCTACCGTCGGGCAGCTGTTTGACCCACCATGCAGGCTGATAGTACCCATCTTGGATGGGGATGACGAAGTTGGGGGCTCTCTCTCTGATGTTGAGTACGTACCCTTCTGGTGCGTCCTCCCTCGGCTGTGCGCGGGCCAGTGCCTCCTCGAAGCGGATTTTTTGCGTCGCCATTTGTTCGCACCAGCTGTCCGACTCGACGCGGTAGTCAGCTTCCCTTTTGCGGATGGTGGCCAGGAGTCCCTGGGCGATGTGCAAGAGGGCGTCGGGGTTTTGCGGGTCGAGTTGGAGACCAATGGCGGCGGTGGATGGCGAGAGTGGTGGAGCCATGGGGGGTGGAGTTCCCTTGGGCGATGCGATGGAGGGGTCGTTAGAGGCGTCGGACATGTCTTACCCGTGGAACACACAGTACGCGTCGCGGCAGAAGCTGGAGTGTAGGAGTATGTGGCTTTGGGGAAGTTTGTTGAGGTATAGGTAGACGAAGTGACGGTAGGATTGTCCGGGGGCGAACTCAGAGTAGGCGGGGCCTTTACTGCCAACCGCGGGATGGAGTCGTTCGGCAAGGGGTTTCTTGGGTGGACGGGGGATGGTGTGGAGCTGTAGGTGTAGGAGTAGGACTTGTTGGTGCGGTCGAGGGTCTTCTGTGTCAGCGCGGAATGTACTCAAGGAGGGGCTGGTTGACTGGGCAGGGTAGGCCAGGATGGAGAGGATAATGATTCGAGGGATCATCGCCGCCCTTTTATCTTCTCAGTCGGGCGTCTCTGATGGTATTCTTTGACGAGATTCGTCTGCATGGACTTGGTCAGCGGGTTCCCATGTGTTGTCGTGATCGGGGTAGCCCTTCCACTTGATTCAGATATTGAAGGCGTTTGGTGCGCCCATATTGCCTGTGACCTTCGATATGTTCTACTTCGAATTCTCCTTCTCCGTTGATAAGGTCTGGTGATGGCCGGGAGAAGTTGGGACCGTGGGCAGCCGTCTCATGATAGGGCGATAACAGGGATGCATGGAACACGTCGTGGATGTTCCATGAGATGGGGAGTTTCAGCTTGTACACCACTGGCGAGATTTCTTTGATGACCCTGAAGGGTCCATACCGTTTTGGGGCCAGCTTCGTCTTCTGATGTCGGACCTTCAGGTGGGTCGCCTCGAGCCAGACCTCTTCTCCGATTTTGTACTGTGACAGGATCACTGATTTCCCTTTTGCGATCCTGTTGATGGCATCAATGGCCTGGGCTCGTCTTTCGTTCATGACGGAGATTCGATCTTCAGTGGCCTCATTTTTCGATGGGGGCGTTTCCGCTGGAAGCAGTTCCGGTTCGTACCCCAGAAGGATTTGATTGGGTGATAGGCCAGTCGTTTCATTCCTCCGGTTGTTGTGTACTGCCGACGCTATTGTTAGCCAGTGGGTCCAATCTTCGGGGGCCGATGAAGTCACAAGTCGGAGGTATTGTTCTACCCACTGGTTTTTCCTTTCGGAAATCCGTCTGTCTGTGGGTGGAAGGCTGTCGACAGGTTCTGTTGGGTGGTCAGCTTCTTGGCAAGCTCTCTGCCGAAGTGGGAGGTGAAGCATGGGTCCCTATCGCTGATGACCTTGGTGGGGAGTCCGAACCACCTGTAGACGTTATCCAGGTACAGTTGGGCTATTCCTAGCCCTGTTATCGTTGTGGAGCATGGAAGGAAGATGGCTGCTCGTGAACATCCATGGTCAACGATGGTAAGGATGGCGTCCTTTCCTTTGTGCAGTGGAAGTCCCGTGATGAGGTCCATTGCCACCTGTTGGAAGGGGAGGGCCTGTTCGTCGGTCGTTATGCGGAACAAGGGGATCTTTTTCTTATGAGTGATGATTTTGTTTTGCTGACAAGTTGCGCAACCTTTGATGTAGTTGGCGATCCATTGGTTTATCCCTGGCCATCGTGGTCCTTGCCTCGCCCGTCTTATCGTTTCGTCCCTTCCTGGGTGTCCTGCGGTGACATGGTCGTGGGCGAGGATCATGGCCATTCTTTTCCTTTCTTTGGGGAATGGTGCGGTTTCCAGGTTCGATCGGTTTATAAATTTCGATGGTGGGAGTACGGTGATTCCTTGGTTGTCGTCCTTGCCCTGGTCTATGCCCGGTGGTCGTGACAGTGCATCGGCTGGGACGTTGTCCTTCCCTGGTACGTGTTGTATCTCGTAGTCGTACTCCTGGAGGTCTGCGTGCCAGTGTGCTGTTTGTCTGTTCAGGTTTCGGGGTGACTTCCAGTACTGGAGGTTGGCGTGGTCGGTCAGAATGGTGAACGGTTCTTTTGTCCAGCCCAGGTATGGTCGCCAGTGTGTGAGGGATTTCATCACGGCTAGCAGCTCCCTCTCGTAAATGTCATAGTTTCGTTCTGCTGGAATGAACGTTGCGGAGTAGTAGGCGACTGGGTGCGTGACTGGTTTTGTGCGTTTGGCTAGGGTTGGTGAGGTTTCTCCCCTCTGCGAGAGTACGGCGCCCACGCCGTATGCGGAGGCATCTGTTTGAAGGTAGAATCGCTTATTAAAGTCAGGTTGTGTGAGTACTGGGCTGCAGCACATTTTGGACTTAAGCTCCTCGAAGGCTCGGTGCTGGCTTTCTCCCCAATGCCAATCGGTGGTTTTCTTCATGAGGTCTAATAGTGGGCAGGTGATTTTTGAGTAGTTTGGGACGAAGTATCGATAGTAGCCGGTGAAGCCTAGGAATTGTCGTACTTCGGTCGGGGTGCGGGGAACTGTCCAGTCCGCCACCCCTTTAAGTTTCGTGGGGTCCATGCGTATTTTGTTCCTTCTGACGATCACCCCTAGGTAGTCGATTTTGTCTTTTGCGAAGTCGCATTTTTCTGGTTTCAGGTATAGGTCGTTCTCTTCGAGTTTGTCGAGGACGAGGTGTGTGTATTTCGTGTGCCTTTGCCGGTGTTGTTCTTCGGTTTCTCCTTCTCTTGGTTTGGTGTGGATGGCAATGTCGTCCATGTACACCGATAGCCATCCTTGCGCGACCTCTCTTCGGAAGATGGTGTTCATCATCATCTGGAAGGTGGCCGGCGAGTTAGTGAGGCCGAAGAACATGACAGTTGGTTCAAACAGCCCTTCGCTAGTGAGGAAGGCCGCTTTCCATTCGTCTCCCTCTTTGATGCGGATGTTGTTGTACCCCCACCTTACGTCGAACTTAGTGAACAAAGTGCACCCACTGAGGCGATCAATAGTCTGGGGAATTAGGGGGGAGACGTTTCTGTTTTTCACCGTCCATTTATTGATCGGGCGGTAGTCTTGTACTGGGCGTAGCTTCTTGTCCTTTTTCTTGACAAAGAAGAAGTTGGCGGCGTAGGGGCTCCACGACTCTTGTATGGTCCCCCTTTTCAGGTGTTCGGCCACAAATTTGTGCATTTCCTCTCGTTCGGCCTGGTTAAGGGGGAGGAGTCTCGCGGGGAGTGTGGCAGGGGCATTGGGTAGTAGTTCAATAGCATGGTCCCATACGGTGTGTTTGGGCAGCCGTTGCGATTGTTCTTCGCTGAACACCTTTTTATGGCGTTCATACTCGATTGGGATGGCATGTGGTGGGCTTTCTGTTCGGTTGGGCAGGGTGTATCCGTAACATGCCCGATGTAATATCGGTCCTGGTTGGGTTTTCGGGGGGTATTTCGGTTTCTTGGTACGAAGACTGCCTTCTTGGCGTTGTGGGCTCGTAGGACGATTGGTAGTTGGGTGTGGTCGATCCAGCCTTTCTTCCAGTCTATTTTTGGTTGGGCCGCAGCGAACCATGAGTATCCTAAGATCGCCTTGTGGTCGCCTAGATCGGAGAGGAAGAACCTTAGCTGGGTTCGTGTGGATCCGGTTTGCACTTGTAGGTCGGTGTAGAACTTGACTTCGCCATTTCGGTTTTCTGTTCCTGTCGACGTTAAACAGCTTCGTGGTCTTGCCAATTGTTTGATTGGTAACCTCAATCCATCTGGCATAGGTGAGGTTCATGAAGTTTTCCAGTCGCCCCAGAGTCGACTAGGGCGATTGTTTCGGCTCTTTTCAGCGATTGAATGGATGTAGCATCGGACTGTCATTGATTTTCGTGCTGATATATATACATCGCTATTGCTATCGCTTCCCTGCTTAATCAGTGCCGACCTGATTAAGCTGTGGGAAAATCCTGTGGGCTTTCCTCTCCTACTTCCTTCGCTAGCTGTTGTTTCTCGTCGAAGGTCATCGCGTTGATTTCTGCTTTGAGGAAGGTGACCCTATCTACTTCGGGGGTACCCCCTTCGTAGACGGTTTCTTCGCTTGGGTTGAAGTCAATGAGGTTCGCCCTCATTTTTCCCTTGCTTGGGCAGGCTCGGGTGAAATGTCCTATCTCTCCACAGTTGAAGCAAGCGTTACTGGTGTTTCTGGGAGGGAAGTTGGCGACGTTGGCTCTGGAGCGCCAGTTGTTTCGTCCTTGTGCTTGCGGTTGCCCTCCTCGTTGTTGGTAGAAGTTGGGGGCCCTCGACCTGCTGAGGTCCATTGGCACGGGTTGGTTGTTCATCCACCTTGGGGCATTTGATGAGTGGTACGGTTGTCGGTATGGCTGTGGGTTCGTTGGTTTCTGGAAGAAGGGGCGTCGTTGTCCCCTGTTTTGTTGGAAGGGGAAGTTTGTCCTGTTGTCCGCCTTGGCTGGGTCGTGTCGTATCGCGAGCAGGTCACGGATGGTCCTTTGGGCTATGGTGCTTTCTATAGCTCTCTGTTTAATGGCTTCATATCCTCGTACTGGTGGGCTGGCCATGACATTCGTCATTGTTTTGGGTGTGAGGCTGAGCAGGAAGAGTCAGGTCGTTGCGTTGTCCCCGGCGGTATAGCCTGCTCTACGGGCCAATTCTTCGAATTTTGATATGTACAGGTCGATTTCGCCTGGTTTCATAGCTAGGTTTTGCAGAGTGGTACGGGCTCGGTCTTCTTTGGCTGAGTCGAGGTATTGGGCCGCGAACTCCGTTAGGAATTGTTCCCATAGCAAGGGAATGTTGTCGGCGACAGGGTCTAGCGCGTCGAGCATTGCTCCTATGTCTCTGGTCCATCCCGTGACGTCTTCTCCTTTCATATGGGTGAGGGTGAAGGCGATCTTCTTCATGGGGGAGTTGAAGCCGCTTACGTCTGCGTTGAGGCGCAGGTATCCTTTTACTTTTTCAATGAAGTCGTCGGCCTTAGTTCTGTCGCCATCGAACGTCTCTGGGAGTTTGCCCATCGCTCGCACATCTTGTGCCACGGCCACTGGTTGAAGTGGGTTCAGCCCCGCTCCTCCACCGCCTCCACCTCCACCACCTCCACCTCCACCACCTCCTGGTGGAGGGGCGCGTTGGAGGGCTTTCTGGAAGGCTTTGGTGACATTGGCTTGGGCGGCAGTCGTTGCGGTGGTAGTAGTTTGGGTGGTGGTTTGAGTGGCCATTACAGTCGTCTTCTGGGGTTGTTTTAGGGCGGTTTGCACGGTTCGGGGTTTCTGCTTCGTTGCTACTACTTGTGCGAAGGATGTGCTTCCTTGGATTGGGCTTCGACGAATTTGCTCATCTATTTGGTTGTCCTCTTCGTCTGAGGAGTCCCTGCTTGGTTTCTCTCTGGCCAGTCCTTTTTCTTTGGCCGGTTCTTCTACTACGATGCTTGGGGTAGTTGCGTCGCTGGTTTCGATGTTGATGTCGAAGTTGTGTATGCTGGGCTCAGGTTCTCCGAGCACAAAGTCTTTTCTAGTCGCTCCTGGTAGGATGCGGTGCCACACTCCGTTGTATAGGGTTACTGGTCCGGAGTCTTTGATTTGTAGGTTGCTGCTTCTGCAGAATAGTTGGATGGCCTTTCCCTTCTTGTTGGCCGGGTCGTTTGATTCAAGTCTTCTGATTCTCGAGTTAGGTCTTGTGACGAGTAGTTGTTCTTTTGTCAGATGTTCTGGGTGGTTGATGTCTACGCTATCTTTGCTGCTGCTAGCCGTAGTTTTAACAAAGTTGAGTCTAATGTCACCGCCGGTACGGACGAGACAATTAGAGCTCAGTTGTGTCCGTGGTAGTTGTCTCTTCCTTAGGCTTTGGCGTGTCGAAGCACGTGCAGCGTCCTCCCTTGTGTACTAGGTCAGGGAATACTTCTTGGCAGAAGGCGTACTTGTGTAGAGCGACCGTGCCCTGCTTAGGACGCTGGGTCATAAGCTAAGTCTTTGTAGCGACTTAGTGGGCTATGGAGCAGCGAGTTCCCGCCTTATCAGTTCGTCGATAAGACCCCGCTCTGAGTAGAAGAGAAGAGACTTCTGTTATTTGGACAGGAGACTCAACTTGCCACTTCTTGGCCAAGTTGGTCGTCCTTAAGTATCCTAAGGAGACTACAAACACGTACAAACTATTATCAACCCAACACGAGGGGCACAGCAATCTGAAACAACACGATGCTGGCCATCTGTTACACCTTTCGTCTGTTCTTGGTGTCACGCGCTTACTTATACTTATATTCCCTCACCATGTGTACTACCGGCCCGCTTATAGCGCCTTCCGGACTCTTTTCGGCCGTTGCCGCGATCTCGATACTTAGCAGCTATGTCTTCTTCTGTGTCGTTCCTACTTACCTTCCTATTCAGTCAGATGTTCCCACACCACGTGAGTCTCAGTCACTTCGCTCACTTTGACTCCCTCCTACTATACTCCTCACGTGTGTGTCATTTCTCCACCTACTTACTCATAAACTTGTACGATTACTCAGTACCTTACGAAGCATCACTAAGTCGATTACCAACTCACTTAGTGATCTCCTTGGCTCGCAATGACGCGGCCTTTCTGTACTTGTATATTAGCACGCTTGTAAAGACCTGAGTCGCTTCAGACTTGGTCTCCTTTGTGAATTCAGGACCATAAACATCCATTGAGCTTCGCTCGGCTCGCCTTTGGCTCGCTCGCTTATTCCCTTGCGACTTGTTCGATCAGCTCCATCTCGCTTCGCTGGCTCGCCAGGTTTATTACTACGCTCGCCGCTCAGCTCAACTCCCTTATCACATCGTATCCTTTGCGCTTAGGTTCCAGTCCTAAGTCAGCTACCAGATCTAACTCCTGTTTGAGTTAGCTTACGCCTCGACGTACTGAGGTTAGCCTTGACGTACTAAGGCTCTTCTTACACAGAAGCTCATCGTGTAAGTAACTGCCATTGGGAGGTTGCTTACGCGCCATACGAGATAGTCCGCTCGTAACACCATCTGTCCATCCACATCAAAAACGAGGCGCTCCACGCATCAATGACAAGTGATCCGATCAATCCATACAGTACTAGCCCGGTTCAGGAACTTACCCCGGTCCACGAGGCGTACAAGCTAGCCTCGTCCCAGGAGCCGGTTACACCCGTTCTCACTGATCCTTTGTTTTCTCTTCGTGCCATGGCTCCGTGCAAGACAGAACAGCCCCTTGAACTAGTGTTTCAAAGTCCAGTTGCAGACTGATAGAAAGACTGGCAACCGAACTGGACTGGACTGATAGGCAACTGGACTGCAGTTGCCAGTTGCCTCTTAATGTGACCAGTCCAGTTGCCAGTTGCAGGGTTCACCAAGTTTAGAAAAGACTGGTCCAGACCAGTTGCAACTGGTTGCCTAAAAGACTGGTTGCCATTTAAACCTAACCAGTTTTAGTTATATATATTTTTTTCCAAGTTTAAAAGATTATAGTCTCAGATTAGTTGCAAACATCTGCAGGCATGATTTGAGGCAGGGTAGATAGAAAAAGGGTGATAAAGTGTTGTAGTGTAAAAATCCCTGTAATATCTAACCCCCTGCCACATGGCCTATACAATCTCCGCCCCCCCGTAATAACCCGAATCAGCCACCGTGCAAGACTTGCATGCTTTTGTACACCTTGCAGCGGTGGTGAGTTGATGGCTCCTTATGTAGCATGCACAGTTGTGCTTGGGTTTGATGTTAGCACAGGACACTTTGCACATAGGGAGATGGTGACAACAGTGGCAACAGCAAGGGTGCTGACAGTGGCAATAATGATGGCAACAGTGATTGAGATCACAATGCTCTAGTGAGAAAGATGGGGGTGAGGGAGGCACTGGCAAAGGGCAATGACAACGACGGCAAGGATGGGCAGGACGAGGGTGAAGCAAGGGCAAGGGGTGAGGGTCAGGTAAGGGTGGGACGCCTTGGGGACAGCGGTTCCACAAACGCATGTGCCAAGATGGGGGAGATAATGAGAACGCACGCAAGACAAAGAAGAGAAAAGACACTTACATGCCAAAGATTTTCGTGCCTTGTCTCACAGCTGTCTCGACAGCATCCAGGAAGTCATGTTCAGTAGCAACCTTGCGCCATGCATGAGTTGCCAAACATGCCTGCCTAAATATTATGTGAGTTGACACCAAGCTTTCTCCAATTTCCCAACGCACCTCAGTGGCCACCGACTGCAACTCAGTGCCAGTCGTATTCAGACATAAACACGTGATGAGATTGAACCAAATGTCTCTCTCTATGCTCATACTCCATGCATGAATACAAAGGATGTGAGCCCACCCTTTATTTTCTATCTGGCAAGGCAACTTCTATCCGCCGGTGATATCCAACACCTAGGATATATGGGGTATATCCTCCTAGGCTCAGATGACGTGCTCGGGGCGTCTATGCGTAAGGCCAAACGCTCCTGGGCGTACTGTCGCTGATGGTCAACTTAGCCCGAACCTACTGTGGTTCGGTATAAGGCCGGTACAGGACCAGAAGTGGATTGCCGAATCGCCGAACACCATACTGAGGCGCTGCAATGGAACCCGATGGGTAGTGGAGAGAGGAGAGTGTAAGGAGAGGGGAATCACTGGTAGCTAGATTGCTGGAGTACTACCTACGCAAAACATATCTTTTATACGTCCCCTCAAGGCCGCATGGGCCTCTCATAGCTGTACCGACTCGCGCCTTTCTTCATTTCTGCGTCCACACTTGTAGCCTATCCCGAGGCTTGCCGTTCGGTACCTCTGACAGTCTGACTTGTCCTGTTTCGGTCCCTACACATGACAGCGCTTGCTGTCCTCTTGGTCTCGGCCCGACGTATTCGGGCATCGGCCGCTCGGGTGGTCAAGGGGATTTGGTGAGTTAGTCCTTTTAGGGTGTGTTGGTTTGTTCTGCTTCGGGACGCTCGGTTGACTCGGGCTTTAGTCTGCTTTCGGGTTCTGGATGATCTGCGCTTCCTTGCTCTTTAGTGGGGACCGGTCACGCCTCTTCGGTCCGCTTCGGGCCGACGATCCTCGGGGCCAGTCCGACACTCTTGGTCACTGACTTGGCTCCCATCCGGCTATCGCTCGGGCCGACATTCCTATCGGTCGTAGAGCCACTATCCCGCACTCTGCCGTTCTGCACGCGTATCACCGGTCCAGGTGACCTAATCGCAGCAGGGCAGGATTGAGGGTATCTGGTCTGCAAATAAGTCAATCGGCCTTGCTTCGTGCCATCTCAAACAGCTCACGGATCATGTGCGCACCCTCACCAACATACTGCCAGACGAGCTCAGAGCCGATGATGCGAATAAACATTGTGTCTGTTCAGGTTGGCAACAGCATGCGCACAAAGTGTGAAGTGTCTTCCCTGTTCCTGGGGGTTGAGCAAAGCACTAGCAATAAGCGTGAGTACGTCATACAAAGAAGAGCATTGCATGCCACATACCGAAGATCTGCCACCTCAGCCTGTCGCTCGGGGTCAAACGTGTGGGCAGAGACAGTCGGGTTGGGATGGCCTGGCAACAGTGAGATTTTTGCACTCTTAAGAAGGGTGAAGGCACGGGGGAACTGGCATTTATGATGCAAGGGCCCTTTTGAGGTGAGGGGCTGGTGGGAATGATGGGGGAGGAGAGGCAGCAAATGGTGTGAGCCAGAGAGCGCTGAAACACGAACCAGAGGCCTATCCCCCATCTCAATATCGACAAACTGTTTGTCAGCTGCGATGTATCTTTGAGATGTTGCAGGATGTAAAAATCAAACTGATTGTCAGGTCATTTTACTTTTCAGCTCGTCCGCTTGGTGTTGTGTTTCGTGGTCATGGTGGGTCACAGTTCAACCGCACGCAGGCAGTGGCAAGGGAGTGCGAGTTTTTTGCTTACAAATTGCCTCCTGCCATTTTGAGCCGCTCAGCCACAGTTTCCTTTTCGGTTCGTCCTGCTATGTGCTGATTGCTGACATAAATATCTTACAGATCTCTCCCTAAAGCGGTTTCGCAGCACTTACAAATGTTCACCTTCCATTTTGAGCGGAGGCTGACAAACATTTCCACCAATCACCAATGGTCGCTTACTACATGTGCTTGGGCATGA
>WHVC01000374.1:0-19746 GCA_015178925.1 Russula emetica | reverse complement strand
CTAGGGGCGACTGAATTGAGCGAGGTCACAGAGCCAGTGGACGACTTGCGAAGGCCACCGAAGGACATGGATTCCCGATTACCCTTGCGTGGAATATTGGATGACGACGTCGAATTGATGACCTGGCGGGCAACTCGAGACGTAGAGCTCGATGAGGGGGACGCACGAACAGATTGCCGTTGCGTAATCGTGTTCAGTGTACTCTTGGATGCGTCACCGTTTTCCAAAACCCCAAACTCATCCATGACCGGAGCAGGGTTGTTTATAGACCCTGACGATCCATTTCCCGGGGCGTTGCCGGGTGTGGGAGATGGGTCATTTTCAGCCACAGATGAAGAGACAATAAGACTCGTTCGACGGCTGGCCATTGTTGAAGATGTGGATGGTTTCAGGGCGGGCGATGAAACAGTGGATGTACGACTATGAATGGGGGAATTTTGGTTGGAGTTTCTTTGGGATTAACACTGGATCCGTTTGAGCCGGATAATGGTGGGGGGTCTCGTTCCTTCATGTCTCGGTTGATCTGCGAGTTACTACCAGGGGTTCCGACCGATGGTGACCCAGCAATCGTTGGGAGCATCCGGCTGCGCAATGACGTATCAGACTGCCGTTGCAGGGAGCTGATCGTTTGCGAAGGTAGCACGCGATGATGCAGCAGCTGATGCAGCAGCGCTACTGCGAATAGCAACGGCGGAACCATTTGCGGTCGCTGTAGCCTTCAGATTCGCAACGCGTTGAGCTGTTGCCTGGGGCAACGCGGAAATTTGCATGGGAGGCATACTCACTGGCTGAGCCTTCTTCGACTCGGTGGAAGACAAAGTCTACAGATATAAGTTCATATAATTTCAGCTACGTTTGCAGTGAACTTGACCGACCTTGCCACGTTTCCGACCCATCAACGCTGAGATTCGACTCTCGCTGCGATCTTTCTCCTCCTTTTTGGCCTTTTCTTTGTCAGACTTTCCACCATCAGTGTCCCGCGCGCGTCGACTTTCCCTATCACTCCTGGGTTCGTCCTTACCAGCCTGTAGGTTGCGTCTTGAGGTTGAACCTTTCAAGAGTGAACCCAAACTTATGATGGAAGTTTTCTTATGGGCACCTGAAGGAGTAGACAAGCTCGAGTCTACGGGGGACACATGATCTCTGGAGTGTAGATGCGATGGGCCCGTCGAGGCGGGAGGCGAGGACGAGCGTAGAGCACCAACATGAACGGATTGAGAGGATGAGCGACGGAAGAAAGGAATGGCAGACGGAGTCAGGCGCTTGGATGTTCCGCGCCGAATGGAGCCCGATGGGCTAAGGGGGGTCTGCTGAGGGGCGGCGGGCCAAAGAGCTAGACTTATGGGAACTTGATGCAGTGCCGGGGCGGCTTGAGAAGTGGCGGTTCCGGGCGTGCCAGTCAGCGCGCCAGACGTAGACAATGCATGAGATGAGGACAAAGATGATTGTGAGATCAGGGAGGCTGCTGAAGTCATTGCGTTCGGGTTGTTGGACAGGTGACCATGGCTCTGAGGGGTCCCTAGAAATGGAGTGGCGGTTGGGCTGACTGAATGTGGCTGAATGTGGGCTGTGTCGCTTGGAGGTTGTTTGGACATTGAATTGTCTTTAGTGGTGTTTTGCTGAAGGGGTACCGCTCAACCTCATGCCTAGTAAGCTCCATTTCTTGGAGGGGGTTTTCATCACCGCAGGAGCGGAGGTATATCCTTGTGAATCACCATGCGAAGTGTAAGGCGGCGGCGGAGACGACTTTGAGGCACTGGGTCCGGGTACAGCAGCCGCCTCCGCTGGGGCTGAATCGATTGAGTTCAGCGTCATCTGGCTGCGTCGACTCTTCCTCAGTCAAGCCTTCAACAAGAAACGAAGCGCCTACTGAAGATTGGGGTGGAGATCGATACGTGGACAGGTCCTTTGGCAAGGGAGGAACCGGAGGGTACGTCTTGTCCAACCTCTACTTGTTCACTAGACGTCACAAGTAATGCAGCACGATCTTTCAAGGCAGTAACATCCCCCGACTGCGAAGCATCACTACCAACGCTATTGCGTCTAGCCTTGCTGGAATGACGTCCAGATTGTGCTGAGATCGACGTAAGGCTTGTGCCCGCTGACATAGATCCGGAGTCCCTAGAGCTTGTGGTAGGCGTACTGGTGTAGGTGGTTGACGAGGCAGAACCGCGTTTGGTGGTGTAGCTGAGGCCGCATATTTGCGGAAGATTCTTCGTGGGCGGCTTTTCCTGCGCCGGCGAGCTGAGCTGCGTCTCATCGCTGCTGCCGAACACACTTGCTGCCTGTTCTGATATATCAATAGCATCCACAAGGCCAATTACTTGACGGCTGGCGCTTGGCGTTTGATCTTTGTCTTTCGTCAACGAGGTACTGTCCCGAATGTGCATCGAGCTCCTTCGACTCGTCTTTCCGCTATCTGAACCTACACCTTCCCACTGCGCCGACTTTGAGGGCGTTCCAGGTCGGCTAGAGCTGGCCAAGCGAAGGCTGCCCACGCTGGAACGCACGCGGGTGCCTGTTTTACCCGAAAGACCGTCGAGCTTGCGCAGCGCCTCGGCAGTAGCTTGGTCATCAAGATCAGACCACCCCTCCTGAGTTCCTCTGAGCAATGAGTGTGCCACATTTGGCGTATGGTGATTCTGTGTCTCCTTCTGCGAGCTGAGGGGGGCAGTGGGACCTATGGCACTATTGCTACCCGTATGGCGTAAAAACTGCTGGATAGATGTTGTTGAAGGCGAGGGTGGGAGATGGGAGAAGTCAGTTGTGTGAACAACACGACGCGAAAGAAGCTGTTCCCCGTGACTAGAGGAAGAAGAGCTTGCCGAGGTGTGTCGGGAGTGACGATCCCTAGTTACGCTCCCACTTGTTGAGATACTGTCTTTTCGACGCTCTCGGGGTCGGTCTCGTGAAGGAAGTCCCACACCAAGGCTGCGATGCTTTCGGGTAGAAGCGCGTTCCTCCTTGTTGCCGTCGAGGATAGAGCCGGAAGGGGTCCGCTGATGCTTTTCGACGAGAGAACCCATCTGATCGCGTTCAAATTCATCAGAAGTTCGTTTCCTTGTCTTGTTCGTCAATGGGGTGAAGGCGGTAGGCGGCGTTGCAATATTCGGAGTGGGGCTATAAACCAGAGAGTGCGCCGAGGTAGGAAGCTTTGGGAACTGGGCACGTGGATAGTAGGATCTCTTCACCACCACTCTCCTCGGCGATGGAAGGTCGAGTACGGATAGCCCGCGGCACCGGTTTGAATTCAGAAGGCTGGCGAAAGCGTGATTAGACAACTGAAGGGGGGATGCGAAAAAAATGTACTTCATCTCGTTCCTCGTCCTCTTCCTCGCCATCAACGGCTTCTATGGTCCAAGGACTGTCCGAAAGCACATCTTCGGGTTCTTCAGGAAGAGCCGGCTCGAGATCATCTTGATCTAAGGCATGCACACCGTCCTCGCGATTTGCAACCGATCGCGACCAACGAGGAGTTGCAAGCTCGCCTAAACCATGCAGAACGCGCCTATCGATCTTGGACGGATCCCGATGAGGAGTGACGGGATCGTTGTCACCTGACGCGTTTCCGGAGTCCGGCGCGACTGAACGGGATCTGGAAGAGGGGGAGCGGGTGATCCGGAGGGAGAATGGACACTAAAGTAGTATGGATCAAGGGACGACGTGGCGGAAGTGGAGCGAGAGGGAAGGTGGATATGAAGGTCATCAATGGACTGATCGGCATGTAACTGGGACATCGTGAGCAGGGCGGTAAGATGAGATGAAGTGAGTGGAACCATCACCTGTTCGGGGTGTGACATTGTGTCATCCGGAGAGGGGTGACGATCAGGGGGATGAGAGGGGGGAGCCGAGGTATCGAGAATCTCAAGAGCAGGAGGCCTGTCCTTTCTCTTTGATGGACTCTTGTCGTGGGCATGGGAGAGCAGGGGAGGATGGGGAGAAGGTGCGGACATAGCAGCCAGGGATGAAAGGAAGGCGGAGAACGGCAGAGCGACGACGAAAAAGAGGGGGAAAAGAAAGAAAAAAAAGTGAGAGAAGAGAAAGAAACAAAGTCGTTGATACCGTGGATGAGTCGATGGGGATGATAGATAGAGCGAGCACAATGGCGAGCTCGACGAGACGGGCTACAGCCAAGGTGTGTCCGACCGACGTTTGATTGTCAAAGCACTCGGCAGCTCGGTCCTCGTGTACTTGTATTTACGCGTATTTGCAACCCAAAGATATTATTATTATTATTTTATGGGCGGTGTTGCGCGGAAGCAAAAGTCGTCAGTTCAGGCGGAGATGAATTTCCCCGGCGTGGCCCTGGAAATTGGCTCACTGCTGGGGCCAGGAGATAAAGAGGGCCCCAGTCGAGTTGTAACCCCGCGTTTTTCGCCCTCCTCCGCCTCTCCGCTCGTTTCTCTCAATCAATCCCCGCAAATCTCAGCGAACCGAAATCCTCTCCTCTGTACGTCTCCTACCCCTCCCCTTCCTTCCCTCCTTTATAGCATCTCGCTCCTTTTTCTTTCTCCCCGTCGTGCCAAATGTCTCCCCTTTTCATTTCTCTTTCTCTTTACTCCCTTTTCTCCCGCGTTCCTTTGCTCGGTGCTTGTCCGCCCTCTTTTTGCGTCTCCCTGTTAGACGCCAATTGTTGCCACGTGCCTTGCCGCCAGGCCCGAACTTCTCCAGCCCGCTGCCCATTCATCTCCTCTTCCCTTCCGCCACTCCCTCCGTCGTCCACTGGCTTACCCTCCTCTCTTTCCCTTCCCAGACATGGCTTCTGTCCGTGCCCACTCTGACGATGACCGAATCGATCAATCCCCCGAGTCCGCCTCTGACTCGGTCCAATCGCAATTGACTATGCACTCTGCTCCCTACAACGGCCTGCCCATGCACATGTACCCGTTCGCTTCGGGTGTGGTCAGCACCTCTCAGCCTCAGATCCGTTCCAAGCGTCGTCAGGTCAAAAACGCCTGCACCAATTGTCAAAAGGCATGCAGAAGTGTGATGATGCGCGCCCCTGCTTGCGCTGCGTCAAGTATGGCATTGGCGAGGAGTGCGTTGATTCCCAGCGCAAGGAGAGAAAAAAAGGAATCAAGAGAGGTCCTTACAAGAAGCGCGATGGAAAGAGTGAGCCTTTTCTGGGTATTTCTCTCCTTATCAACCAGTGTAATCTTACCCTCATTCTCCTCAACTGGTCGCGCAGCTTCGACCACCGAAACCCTACCTGACCCCGCGCCGCCGCCAGCCATGGGTATGTCAGTTACGGGGGTGCCAACGGCTAGCAACACGCCGCCGGCTGCGTCTTTCATGGGCCCAATGAGTTACCCGCTTCCGATCTACGGACAATACCCTCCCATGCCGGCGGTGCACAAGCCTGGAGAGACCTCTCCTTACCATCCTACCTACTACGTGCCGGTGCAGCCAGCTCCGGCATCTCATCCCGGTCAGGAGCATGAGGGTCAAGGCTACCCTCTTCCCCCTCACCAATATTATCCGCCGTACCTTCCTTATGGCACTGTGCCGTACCCTGCTCCCTATATCGTTTCGCATCATCGCCCTGATATGCCAGTTGTTATGCAGCCCCACGCTCAGTATCCTGGGTATCCGAACGGCCACCACCCCCCCTACTCCAAACCGCCATCTGCCGGTAACTCAGGAGTTGACGTCACTGTCGGTGTGAATGGCAGCGCTAGGAGGGAGGATCACGCGGACAGTCGCGAGGCAATTGCGGAAATAGACGGTCGAAGCATGTAGGCAGGGGGTGAAAGACTTGTAAGATGTCCTTTGTACTTGTATTCTGCACTTTCTCAAGGATTTCACGTCTGCGCGTTCTATGACTTCTTGCCCGCCCGTCGCCTGGTTACACCACAGTCTTGGTTCATAGTATTTGCAGAAGTATGTCATTCATTGTTCATATTTCGCCGCCCGTATCAGAAATGAGAAACGTGAGATTGAGGTGGTGGTCAGCAGACGTTTGAGTAGACTTTGTTTGTTGACCGTCCAACACGTTGCACGTAAAATGCCGAAGTTACCCCGCCTGGTTGAGCTCGGCCTAATGCACACGAATCACAAGATACCCGGCCTGACCAGCAGCGGCAAAAGTTTCCGATAGACCGGTTCTGTGGGGTCCTGGTGACGTTTTTTCGCCTCGCCTCCGCATGGGCTGTGCAGCCCAGTCCATCAAACACGCGGGTTAGTCGCGGGAATTTACTGCCAAGCTCCGCTTCGAGGTTTACCCTGGGCGCCTTTCCAGTCAACCCTGGGTTTTGCCATCTCCTCCTAAAATCGATCATTTTAAAAAACGACAAGACATCCTGTGATCGGGAATGTCTTTTTTTCTCTTCTCTTCTCATCCCCTCCCTCCCTCCTCATTCTTCTTTACGTCTGTCTCACGCCGTCAGCCCAGGGCACGGCGCACGGCAGTGATGATGTGCTGTGTTGTCAAGCTGGGCAGGGCAGCCTGGGCAGGACGGTAGACGCATGTCTTACGTGTCTCGTTTCATCAGCAAGGCGGTCTGTGCGAGGCGAACAGACAGACGGCACACGGGTGGATGGGCGGGTAAACTCTAACTGGCGTATTCACCGGCGTAATAGCTTATGAACCTTCTTAAGGCTCGCAGCAGCTATTTGGAGTTTTACTTGTATGCTGAGTGATGCATTTCTTCTCTCCACCACTCCACCTGTATGCATATTTGGGGATTGCTCGAACTTGAATCCACAAGGTCTAAGACCCTATGACGGGGAAGTGGCGCTTAACGAAGCAAGGCGAGACAGTGAAACGGATTCAAAGGCGCCAATCGCTTCCATTCCACGGCGTTGCCTTGCGGCCGCTTAGTTGAGAGTGGGGGCGATACGCCGTCAGACATGTGGTGGAGAACACGACCCAGAGTGGACGGCAAGAGCCCACGAGGCACATACCGCAATTATGGGTCTTAGCTGCCGTAAGAACTACCATAACCTGGGCGATGCCCAGGCGGTCCTAATGGAGAACCCCGGTATACGATAGCGCTTCCAGAGTAAAGTACTGGTCCGTAGACGTGCGAACAACTATCTAGGAAGAGGAACGGATGGCGGATGGGGGTATCAGAGGAAAGAGTGGAATCAAGTCACGACACACCGCCGCTGTCGCGCGATTTTCCCCCACTTGCCCTTCATGCTCTCCCGCAATGCGAGCGCAAACACCTCCTGTACCCCACTGCCCGTCTTCGCGGAGCACTCGACATATTTGGCACCAATTTCGCGTGCGACCTCCGCGCCCTGCTCGGGCGTGACGGGCGTTTGGCCCTGTGCGCCAAGCATACGTCGCGTATTGTCGTCCCTGCGGAGATCTGTCTTGGTTGCGACGAGGATGAGCGGCGTGCCCTCGCAGAAGTGCGCTACCTCGGGGTACCACTTAACGCCCGACAACGGCCCCCCTTTGATATCAGGCACGAGTGTCTGCAAGGGAGCATGAAAGGAAGCGGAGCGCGCACCTTGTCTTGGACATTTGCGAGACTGACGGGAAAGTCAACGGAAAACACGATGAGAATGACGTGGCTTTCCGGATAGCTCAATGGCCGCAGTCGGTCATACTCCTCTTGCCCCGCCGTGTCCCAGAGCGCAATCTCAATGATCTTGCCGTCAAACTGTCGGTTTGTTACGTAGTTCTCAAAGACGGTGGGTATGTACGCCTTGTACGGTGTGAGCTATTGCCCGCCTCGTGGATCAAGGGACAATAGAAACATACTTCTGGAAATCTGTTGTGTGCGTAGACGATTAACAGGCACGTCTTTCCACAACCGCCTTGCGAAAACGCGTAAGAATATAGATCTGGCGTCAAAACCTAAACGGTGCACTGGGCTCACCATCCCCGACAACAACTATCTTTCTCTTCATATCTGGCCTTTGGTTTGGCTCCAGTTCAAGGTGGCCGCTCATGATGTGTTGTCACAGTATTAAATACTAGTTCGTGTTTTGACAGTCAATACGTGTCGCCAGTAGGATGGCACGTAGGATAGAGCACTCACGAAGACGAACAATTGAATACAACAGAAAACAGCAAGAAATTTTAATGTGTTAGATGAAAATATATCAGTGTGGGGGTCGTTTGCACGCGATTGACGCGGCTGAGGTTATTGAAGTTCACTAGAAGCGAAGCGAGCGACGTTCAAAGCTGTGGCGGTTCGACCTCAAGGCCTCAACACCGGCCCGCCATCCGCTATCTTCCCTCCAAGACAGACACAGTGTTTACTCCACTCAGCAACGACCATGTCATGATCCCGCAGTGTTCTATCCTCTGGCCCATAGAAGACGTGGGGACAAATGGCTACTGCTACGGCTGGATACTGAATCCCAGGCTCGTATGCGTAGCGGGTGTGCTTCAAGTTGGGTCGCTTCGTCAGTGTGTTCTTCCTCACCCACGCTGTCCTATTGACCCTGAATATCTCACACACAGAACGCGCCGAAGCCCTCTTAAATGACTTTCTCAAAGAAAATCCTCAGTTCATGAAGGTTTCTTCTACGGACACTCCCGTGATCCTGGGTGACTGCTCCTTCACCCAGTCGAGCCCAACTCCTCACATCCAATACCTCCCTGGGGTAGGCCCAGCCCCGTCCCCGTCCGAGTGGTAGGCCCCTTGGTCCGCTCGCGTGTTGGTCGGGTCGAACCTGATCTGGAATTTAGCTCCGTCCGTTATGCCTTCGTGATGTATCGCAGGTCCGCGCTTGGTTCCGCCCGCTTCCATGCACCTGCGGCCGCCACCACTCCACTCGGCGGTGTTGCGCTCCCAGATAATCACCCGGACTTCGAGACCGTTGGCCTAGACAACGAGGCGTTGACGCAGGTTCGCTTCTCGAAGCACGTGGTTGATAAATGCTGATGATTCTTTTTCTTTCATAGTTAAACGCAACTTACCGCTTACACTCCTTACTCAATCTGTCTGGGTCGTGGCTGGCCGGGTTCAAGCTCCTGGACACTGTCGCACGACACGTACATGACAAATGTATCCACCCAGGGCGCATAATGCCACATTCGTTCTCAGGTCTCAAGTTCATTCTTGGCCTTTTGGTCAGCTGCCTCCGGCGTTGCAGATTGTGGTTAGCCTTCGCGAAAGTTCATTCGAAATTGCGTGAGTATCTCCAGAGAGATAACCTTGTTCTCGTGCCCTGATCTTCTCCCAGTCGACCAATTATGGGCGCGATTGAGCCTGGTACAAGGTTTAGTTTTGTATCCAAGGCTATCTTATGTCTATGGAAAATTGGAAACGTCTGCGGAATACGTCCGGTGAGCGTTTATCACAGTGCCGCTATAAGACCGTACCAATGACGTTTCCGCAGCTTCAATAACGCCGTCTGGCTGGTAATGAATGATGTGATAATAGGCAGTGTCCTTGGGGCATTTATATGCCAAAATAGTGAGGTCATTGGCACATCATTACACTATTGGTTCAAGGTTCGTTGATTACTCCTTGATGAGCGCTGGCAACGGGTGATCATCAGATATGTAGTCTGCTTTTATCGATTTTACCCATGACACGCTTCTGTGGTTGGATAATTGGCCTGAGGGACTCAAGCTGAATACGGAACTGAGCGCCTTCCTTGTACACACACTCCTGGGAGTATTGGAACTCTGGGCCTGTGGGTACCATTCAACGCCCTCCGATTACATCCCACATTGAACCTAACCTTCCGATTAGACATTTTACTTTTGCTATCGCCTTATTTTCCCATCATTGTATACCTGACCGGCCTTTCTGGATATGGAGGACTAACCGTTCCATTGTCGCTGTTTTTGGATGTCTTTAGCGCGCTCACCCTACATGTGTCCCTGAGCCACCTCGTGTTGAAAAATGCGCTCTCATATCAGATATCCGCGTTGCGCTCGTTGTTTAATCTGTTCAGAGGTACGGTGGAAAATCGGCCCTTCGCACGGTTGACTCACACGGACTACTGTGACAGGAAAACGGTACAACGTTCTGCATCGGCGTACCGATTCATGGCACTATGAAGTGGATCAGCTTATTCTTGGAACGTTGTTGTTCACGTTATTCACGTTCAGCTTCCCGACGCTACTGACTTACGGAATCCTCTTCACTCTGGTATGTAATTATTACTCTGGCCATCAATGCAGGACGAAGACTTATCAGGATCACGTGCCTGATAGATGAAGTCGGCGGTTGTCATCGCCTGCAGCGTGCTGAACGTTGCCATCGAGTTGATGAACCACTTTCCACTTTTCGCTCTTTTGTTGAGAATGAAAGATCCAAGGAGACTACCTGGTACGTATTTCTATCTCAATAGACCTGTCTACCCATGCCCTTCGCGATGATTCCGGTACAGGGTCGACATACTTTCGGGTGGTAAACAAGAATGGGCACCCGATGCTCGTGCTTGAGGTAACTTTCCACATTTCTGGTCAAGGACTCATGAACCTATTTAATTTCCAATGGCATAGGTACAAACAGTGTCATTTTGGACACTTTTCGAGCAATACGGATTGTCACATCGTGAGCGGGGCCAGCAATGGGCATTTTGAAGGTGGGGATTGATTTGATGTGACAGTACGATAAAATCAGATTTTTGGGCTGTGTCTGTTGCACATTGATGTTGTCACTGTGCTGGATGTAGTTGACTCTCTTGTACTGTAACTCATACTCAAATATAATCTACTATTTAGCACGCGAGGACGGCGTGGGCAGGCAGATGCACGCTCGGCCTGATCGGCCTGAGGTGAATGGGAACCAAGAAAGAGGGGGACTTTGTAGGTAGTGGGCTGACGAGACTGCCGCGGCTTAGAAGCGCCCACGTGTCTTACAGTATCTTCTAGTATTTAAGGACTGGCTTTGCGAGCTTCCTGTGCCTGCCGCGGCCCGCTGCTGCTTTGCAGGACCCGAGGCGGATATGAGCTTTGCTCGTCTTTGCTCGTCTTATTTTAGATCAGGACGAGCGAGCCAAGGGAAGCCCAGTGAGCCGGGGAGCTGAGCGCTGAGCCGGCGGCTGTGCAGCCTGTGCCGCGCCACTGTAACTTATATGCAACTTCGACTTTCAGGAACTGCTGGTCTTCAGTTGGCCTTCAGCCTGCCACGTAATATCGCCTCAAGACAAATAAGCAAAACATGCCTACCCGACGAAGACTGAGCTCCGTGCGTTCCCTAATAACCCTCCATTTTAATTTATAGTGTAACCGAAACTGATGATTGATGCAATGCAATGCATATATTACCGTCGTCATCAATCAATCTCTACTCCCGCTCCGCCTCACCCTACTCCCACTCACTGCCTTTCGGTTTGGCCTTGGCCCCCTGCCGACCTTGTGCCGCTCTCGCTTTTATTTCTCGATGTCCTCGTCGTATGGCGTACAGGCGATACCGATGTACGATGCTCGACTAGCCGTTCGTACACGGCCACGTCGGTTGATGTTCCTGCTGTTTGCTGCAGTCTTCGCCACGATCATATTATTTTCACGACATTCCTTCTTCGCAGAACCCATGGGAACCTCGCTCGGCCTCTATTCACCAAATACCGCGATGGAACCGGTGGCCTTCGCGCTTATCATGTTTTCGGAAAACTCTGCCACGGAAGGTGCAATTTTGCTAAAGGTAAGTTATTTCTCTGAACTTATGAATAGAGGAAGTCGTCGTGTCCGGCTAACGGAGAAAACTTAACCTTAGTCCGCGATAATGTACGCGACGCGACCCCTCCAGTTCCATATCATATGCGATAAAGCAGCGATCGCTTATCTGGAACCTCGCTTCCGCCTTCTCACACATCCACTTCATCCGATCACAGTCCGCTTCTACCCACTATCGCCACAAAGCATGTTGGATCGAATTGCCCGCGAAGGCTCACTTGCCAGCGGTCACGCTGCTGGAGCTCGTAAGTCTCTATTCTTTCAAGTCTTACTCTCCAAGTCTATCGCTGACGAAGAAGCAAATTCAATTTTCAGCCGGGCTCATGAAATTGTTCTTGCACGAGGTGTTACCGGACGATGTCGAGAAGGCCATTTACGTGGACACCGATGCGTTCTTTTTGACGGATCCCGCACTTCTTTGGGAGGAGTTCTCACACTGGAAACCCAACGTCGCCGTCTCAATCCCGTACCATCCGAACATGATCCAATCAAGTTGGTTCAACGCGTCGGAGATCTGCTCGTGTATCATGTTGCTCCATCTACAAAAGCTTCGTTCTATCCGACTCATGGACTCGAACGTTTATCGCCGTGACCGCAGCGGGTTGTACCCACCCGCATTTTCCCCGCCCTTGTTCGAATCGCTTTTTGGTCCCCCCGGTCCGCACGGATATCACGCCGAGCTTGGAGACCAGACGTTTTGGTGGGCCGTCGTAAGCAAGCGCCCGGATGTCTTCCACCCGTTGCCATACGATTGGGAAGTGACCAGCTGCCTGCTGGATATGTACATGACAGGACTCGGGTCTGATGGCGCTACGAGGGAAGAGGAGAGTAAGGCGATGGTCCATCTTGACGATACTCCATTTGAGGGAACAGTCGTTCTTCCCAAGCTGCTTCACTTGTACGTGATTTTTTACAATTCTTTGCATGATGACACACGATCGATGGCTGACGTCGTTTTCCTCGTCCCCCTTTCTCTCTCTCCAGTAATTGCCTAGATGGCGTATCGGTCTACTATACTTGGCCGGATTGGTCCAATCCAGAATTGAGTCTGGTGAAGCGCTGGAAACCGGCCGTCGACTACCATGTCGGCTTTAAGTGGCTTTGGCTAAACCGCGGACGCGATGAGTCCGCGGTAGATATGCAGGTCGTTAATGACCCGCTATTCGCTGATCAACGGTTTGCTCTGGAGCATCCCAACGAGCTTCAAGCCGACTCGTGATTAACTTATTCATTCGATCTTAACATTGACTCTATTCTTTTATGACTGTGTCCGGTAATTAAGGACGCCTTAATGGACTGTTCTGTACATGATTGCTACTCTCTCCCACCTACCTCCAAGTTCCCTTGTACTCATCTTATGCATTCTCTGTATAGTACTCACGACTCGTCCCAACTCTTGACACAGTGTGCGTCGTCTTTGGCTTCGGTCGATGCGTATCCACAGCCCCAATGGGGAGAGTATATCTAAATCATCATTACGTTACCAAAAAAATGGCTGGCCTTCAACATAGCCCAGACTTACCTTTCCTCATCACAACCGTATGCTTTTGGTGTGAGCTTGATGACAGTGTGGAGAGGAATCTTTATGTAAGGCAAATCGGCCTGAGGAAGATTGTGGAAGTAGGCATAGCTATAACGAACAAGGTCGTCACATGGCATTCATCAACAAAGCAAAACCTAGCTGCACGCACAGACATCGGAGAATAGCCTGTCACAGAACAAAAATGAGTTCAACACCTAGGTCGATCAGAGCGAGTATCACCCACTTGGTGTCCAACGACGAGCACGTTTTCCTGTCGTTCGAGCTCCATTATCACCGGTTCCAGTCGAGCGACAACGTCACGGTACGATTCGCCCCCTGCATTATGATCCTAAATGTCAAACTTCGGCATCTGTCACCAAAAGCGGGCGCAACAAACCGCGATACCGATAATTAAACTTGTCATCGTCTCGGTTAGCAAAGTCTTCCGGGTACGCCAGCTACACGTGCGTAGTGACGAGCGGTGACAAGAGGCGTTACAACCGTCAATGTCAAAAGTGACAAAGTATAAAAAAAATTTCGTACCTCGATTTCCTCATACGTCATCCCATCACAGACACCCGCATCGAGTTCATCCAGTGACTTCCAAGTCAACTTGGCATAGTCCAGGGATTGCGCCGTCTGGATTGTGCGTTTGAGAGTGGACGTCCATACCTGGCACAGGGGGTCACTATTAAAATGGGAGGGTATTTTTAAGGGCTGGCAGGTACAGTCAGTGGCGCATCGCCAATATTGTCTTTGATGAGATCTGGTAGCGCCGTTGCGTATCTGAATCCACGCTCTGACAGGTCTGAATCCCCGCCGATTTTACCCTCCACGTTGAACTGACTCTCGCCATGCTAGACAACGACAAAATCAGAAGGTCTTCAGCAGGGATGAAGTGCGTGACGTACTCTGGAAAAGAATATTCTACGTGGTTTCAAGTGCAAATTCATGAGATAAAACGCGATGCGACTCTGCAGGTACCCGTGTATGCGGCAGACGGTGACTTGGTCCCCGACGTTGATTATTTTGAAGTATGAGAGATGAGGCTCTGTGATTGTCTCATAAACAGCTTCGTACTCCTTGATGCGCCGGAGGAAGTCCCGCTTTGCGTCTTCGGGAGACGTGTCCTTGTAGTCGGGGTCACCCATACTGACTTTCAGCGCAACGTTGGCAGCGATGGTAGCCGGGTCATTACAGATCGACTCGAGGAATATAAGAGTCATCCCTTCCTGCTTTGCAACCCGTTGTTCAATATAAGACCTGTCGGTAGTACGGTCAGTGGGACATAATGGGAGACAAAAGGGCCATATACCTCCGCTCCCTGGTGCTGTTAGTTGCATCTGACTGGGAGTGTAAGATAGATATCATGTGGGTATTACGGGTATATGCGGCTCCCACCGTGAATCCCAACATTTCCTCCATCTCGTAGCCATTGGATCAGCATTTCCAGGGAATCTGCTGCGAGTTGTTCACGCAGACGGGTTGCCTCCGCATTATCGTGGCTAAAGTATGACGCTGTGTGATCCTCTTTGACCCCGCTCCTAGTAATGCTGGGTGAGAGTTGAGGAGACAGAAAATCAGAATCACCACGAACTGTTCCTTCTTCTGCTTGGCCCGACTTCTACGGAGTTGCCCAACGTTGAAAACCTGCGAAGCAATAAGAATGAAGAGTCATTCGGTGCGGAAGAGTTGGATTTACGCGCCTTGACATCGTATTCTAGCCACTGCACGGGGATGTTGACAATGGGTCTCTTATGTAGCGGGTGACGAAGAAGATTCAGCTTACCTTCAAGTATCTCGTCAATTTATTGCTTAGATACGATTTGCCACGGGCGGGCAATCCGACCTAGAAGGAGCGCAGAGCATCTCAGACTGGGCGATTGAGGTTGGGAGCAACGTGATGTCTAAGTACCATAGCGAGGACGATCTTTGCCTCCGAGTAGTCTGGCTTCGTACCTTCATCATGCGCTTAGAATACAGCTCGCCTCGTGTCGACAAAAACGCACCTTTTCCCCCGATCCCAACCACAGACCTAGGCGGTGTTGTCGCCTGGGAGGTGATCTTGCTCTGATTAGACTGGTCAAACTGTCTGAGTCTACGCGAATTCAGGTTGTTAAGTCTTGAGCGAACACGACTACCGGAAATTGGACGCGAAGGGGGCTTACAGGCGTCCTCCTGCACCAAAAGGAGTGGAACGGGGACCATGGATTGGTAAATGCGTTGCGGCGGCGTCTTTAACTTGGAGAGCGGCGAGCGCGTTGTCAACTTGATCCAAATCTCCTGACTGTAATTGTGAATCCGAAGCATGAATGGGCGGAGAGTTTGTTCCAGATAGTGGGTTGCTCATGGTTTATGAAAAGTTGGTCGCACAAGGACCGTGACGGGATGCTGCAATTTAGATCTTCAAACTTCGGGTCGGGTATGGTGGGGAGGCTTTATCACGTTATCAAAAAGGTTATTATTTAACACTATCACGTCTTCTATTCCATTAAATATACTTTCTGTAAAAAATGAACATCTGAACACGCCCTCAGTCGCTGCGCTGCAAGCTCGGGTGTGAAATCGCGCTGCGATTCACCCATAAGCTCAAATCTGCCAGCGATTCGGTTATTAGGACCAGCGCGGATCAAATGATAAACGCGGCACTAACCCGACGAGGAATTTCCGGACTGATGCGCTTCGTAACAGAGGAGGAAAGAAATGGAAATGTAGATGTGCAATATTCTCTTCGTCATCAGTGTTTTGAATGTCTTCTTCGAGAGGAGGTAACGGCCTCTGATGTATCCCCATAGAGTATGCAAATGAACAAGAGAACAAGTTGTCGTAGCGTTTTGTGACTCGTGAGAGTACGTTCCCAAAAGACAGCTTCTCTTCGTTGGTCAAATGAACCAGCGAAGGGATACTATGTCGATGATATGGGAGCACTTCAGAGAACAGTTGGTCAGAGAGAGCCGAGCACGACGTTCTTACTCACCGAAGAGTTCAAAGGGCCAAACAGCCCACCGTGGGACGAGCACCGCATCCGAGTCATCTCCGCATGCAGTGCACTGAGCTGATGGCCTCTAGTACAACAGATTTCCGGATATTCAAACTTGTTTCCTTTGTCCGAGATGTCAATATCGTCAATGGTCAGCAGGTTTCTCTCAGTATTGAACTAACGGAGTACGACTGACAATTGAACACAGGCATCGCGTCTCTTCTCCCTGATCCCGAATATATTCACCCAAGTATTCACCTACACTACCGCCGAGGGCTCAGATGTTCCGTGAGTCTTGGAGAGTTCCTTCAGTATCAAATATCAATGCTTAAGGTGGATTAGGAATTTGCACCCATTGTTGGTAGAACATATTCGAGAGCAGGAATTGGCATCCGTTATTGAAGAACTTACTGATCCCAAACGGTCACAGTCCTGTATCGCTTGTACAGGTGGCCACGGGATTGGAAAGTCGGCCCTCGTCCTCCAAGCAATGCACGACCGATCTGTTGCCGCCACCTTCAGTCGTCGTTGCTGGATCGATTGCCGCGCCCTCACCGACACATCAAACATTCTTGAAATTTTGGCCAGGGAGATGGGCGTTCCTCATACCGAATTTTCTCCATCTGCGCCCGAAGCCAGGTTAGAGACACTAGTCGCTGCGATCCGACGGCTTACTGTCGTACGTCGAGTTATCGTGCTCGATGATCTGGACTATCTTTACGCCCTCAACAAATCATTCACGGATACGGTCATCAAGGCACTCTCCAGCATAGACCAGCTCGTCCTTGTTCTGACCACCATTGGCTGGACGTCAGCTCCGCCCCGCGAGATAGAGTGGTTCTTACAACTGAAGCCTCTCTCACTAGAGATGGCACGATATCTTTTCCATTCAGTTTACCCAGTTCCCCTCCAGCGAGATGCACTGGATAAACTCTTGGCACGTGTTCAGGGGATACCCCAATATATCATGATCCTTGCCCATCTCGCATTCCGGAGTGGGCTTCAGCTCAAGGACTTGGTCCAGATTGTCGACGACCCGCAGAGCAACATTTTTGGGACGCGAGTTGATCACGATGTCAAGTCCTTGGAAGAATCTATCCGTGCATATCCGCCAGAGGACAGGCTTGATCACCATGCACTCCGTGTAATCCGTTCCCTTGCCTTGATGCCCGAAGGCGTATCACGCGACCAATTGCAGACACTGGTCGAATTACCCGTGGATACATTTGCCTCAGTTTGTAAGCAGATATCAGCCTTAGCCTACGTTGACAGCGGACCTGGTGACCATCTCGTCCTATCGAGACCCCTTCGAGAATACGCTACCCGTACTTCCGCATTGGATCTCCAAACCCAAGACCTCCTGCTTAAAAAGCTCATCGCACTCATCAATATGAAGGGAAATCTTCGTCCCGGGACGCCCGACTTCCCTCGAAATGTTCAGCAATTCAGGGAAGACAAGATCAATACTGAGAATATTCTCTCCACCTTCCTCGACATTGACTCCCCCATCGCAGTCGAAGCTGCCTTGCAGTTTTTGAAGCCGCGATGTGCAGTGAAGCCCTCTTTGAAACTGGCGGCCAAGGTTGTGGAAGTCGCAGATAGGAAAAAAATGCATCTCCTTCCTTACGCCCTCCAAACCGAGGGGGAAGCCCAATACCACAGTGGAAATTTCTTTGCTGGTGATCTGCTTACGAGGGCAGAGGCCCTCTTCAGCACCTCCACAGACGACGCTAGTGTTGTAGGCGAAATGGAATGCCGTGTTCTCTGGTCAGAGTCCGTTTCTCTCGGAACTGCGAACATGGAAGAATGGAAACAAGCGGCAGAGTGCGCGCGCGCGCGCTTGTCGACTCTGAGCAGCGAAACCGGAAAGCGGGGCCATGCGCACAATCTTCTGACACTTGCTAAATTGTCGGAAGACACCAAAGAACGAAATCTGCTGGTCTTGGAGGCTCACACCGTCTTTGAGGATTTGGGAGATGGATACGGGCTGTCCCTTTGCGACATCTATTCTGAAACATCGGTGCAGTCGGCGGTCAACTTGGCCCTCAAATTCCAGGACTTCGGGGACTTCAAAAGGGCGGCAACATGCTATCAGAATGCATTCCATTCCGTCATTAATTCGGTTATTCCAGGCGTCCGAGTCCGGGACGGGACATTTGTAGAATACATCAAGGTCTCTGGAATCAGGGAACTGATCCTCGAGAAGGTAACCTTTCTGCCCCAACTCCTCGATTTTCTGAGGAAAGCCATCGACCTTTATGAGCTTCTGGGACGGAATCTTGACGTTGCATTCTGCCGATATCATCTCGCCCAGCTTCTTCCACCTGCGAAGGCCATCGACCTATATTCCCAAGCCATTTACCAGTTCGGGTGTTCCGCCTTTACCCATCACCGCGAGCGCGGCACCCTCGACCAGTGCTACTCGCTGGTGGAGGCGGAGGAGTACTCCGCAGCCATCGCGAGCCTTGAAATTCTGCAACATCAGATAGGGTACTGTGGCAAGATCTATCAGCTGCGCTGTAAAGAATTGCTTGTCGAGTGCCACTGCCGAAGTAATGCCACGCGTCCGGCTCTTCAGGCTGTAAGGGAAACCATCAAGGCCATGGAGGAGTCCGAGGTTTCAGTAGGTCCGAAACTGCAACAGTACAAGCATCTATTGATCGCCCTGGATGGTAAAAACACCCCACCCTCGATCGCTTTCTGTGAAACGGTGCATAAGGGGCACGCCAGGATTTTGGAAGCGGAGACAAGCGACGAGGAGAAGAAGATGTAGGGGCTCCCGCTGTCACGCAATAGCTTGTCATGCACCTGTAGGGGAGGAGAGCCGCCGATGCGCTAGAGCTGAGCTCGCGCGGGAGCGATGATTGAGGGATTGGTATACCTGATCGGTATCTTTCACTTTCTGACGCCGCCGGCACATTGTTTTGTCTCTATGCGATTCCCTTTCACTTTGATTGATCTGTACAGTATCTTATCAGGGGCGGCCAATCACACACACCCTGCGCTGCTCCACACACAGCTCGTGCGCTCATCGCACACTCGCCGAGCTCCCGCCCCGGCAGTCCCTATGCGCCATCTCTCCTTCTCTACTACCCCGCGCGATCACGCCTGATCGTCTTTTCCTTTGTGCTCACTTGTTCCTGTCACGGTCTTCATTTTCTTTGTCTTGATGTATCTCACTTCGTTTTCACATGTCGGACCTTTTCCTTAGTATATAAGGTGTGGTGTGCACCAGAATAAACTGTTGTCCTTCGAGTGTCATCGCCCGCGTGCCTATACCAAGTCCTGCAGCCTGCCCAGTCCCTTTTCTCTCTGAAGCCTTTCGACTTCTTCCCACGCCACCTTCTCGCGGCCACCCTCAGGCCTCAGCCCTCGCGCTTCCGCTGCGCTCCTACTCGTTCGTCGTTCTCTAGTTGAAGAGGTAACAGCGGAAGTTTGAGGGCGACAGGTGTTGCACAGTCTACACCAGCCACTGGCAGTATCTTGCACGACTGTCTTCTAGTAGAACACAAGGTCCGAGTCGATGCAAGTTATGTTCAACCTTAGTAGAAGACCATGTTTGTAATACTATTGACTTCTAATTGGAAACTTGGTTTTGCATATTACTGTTGCTAGAGTCCTCCAAAAGGGCTAGTATTGCAGTATGACCAG
>WHVC01000373.1:0-19929 GCA_015178925.1 Russula emetica | reverse complement strand
TAGATTGCTGTGCCCCTCGTGTTTGGTTTCTAATACTTTGTACGCGTTTGTAGCTTTCTTTGTGTACTAAGGACGACCGACTTGGCCAGGGTAGCGGCAAGTTGAGTCTCCTGTCTAAATAACAGAAGTCTCTTCCTTCCATTCAAAGCAGGGGTCTTATCGACGTACTGATAAGACGGGAACCCTCTACTCCTCAGTCCTCTAAGTCGCTGTAGGACTTAGCTTATGACTCAGCGTCCCTCCAAGGACACAGTCACTCTACCAAAGTACGCCTTCTGCCAGGAGGTATTTCCCGACTTAGTGCATAAGGGAGAACGCTGCACGTGCTTCGACTCGCCCAAGCCAAAGAAGGAGACGACTACCATGGACGTAACTGAGCTCTAATTGTCTCGTCCATACCGGCGGTGACATTAGACTCAACTTTGTTAAAACTACGGCTAGCAGCAGCAAAGATAGCGCAGACACCAACCACCCAAGACACCTAACGAAAGAGCAACTGATCGTCACGAGACCTAACTCAAGGATCAGAATACTCGAAGCACACGAGTCAGCCAACAAGAAAGGGAAAGCCATCCAACTGTTCTGTAGGAGCAGCGACCTAGAAATCAAAGATGCTGGACCAGTGACCCTACACAACGGAGTGTGGCACCGCATCCTACCAGGAACAAACAGGAAAGAATTCGTACTCGGACAACCCGAACCTAGTATACATAACTTCGACATCAGCATCGAAACCAGCGACGCAACCACCCCGAGTATAGTGGTAGAAGAACCGGCCCAAAGAGAAACCAAGCCGAGACTCCTCAGACGAAGAGGACCACCAAATAGACGAGCAAATTCGCCGAAGCCCAATCCAACGGGGCACGTCCTTCGCACAAGTAGTAGCGACAAAACAGAAACCACAAACCGCCCAACCACCCTGACGCAACCTCAAAAGACGACCACAATGGCAACCCAAACCACCACCCAAACCACCACCACTGCAACGACCGCCGCTCAAGCCAATGTCACCAAAGCCTTCCAGAAAGCCCTCCAACGTGCCCCTCCACCAGGAGGCGGTGGCGGAGGAGGAGGTGGAGGCGGAGGAGGCGGAGGCGGCGGAGGAGGAGGCGGTGGAGGAGGAGGAGGCGGTGGAGGAGGAGGAGGCGGTGGAGGAGGAGGAGGCGGTGGAGGAGCGGGACCAAACCCACTCCAACCGGTGGCCGTTAGCACAAGATGTGCGAGCCATGGGCAAACTCCCGGAGACGTTCGATGGCGACAGAACCAAAGCCGACGACTTCATCGAGGAAGTGAAGGGATACCTACGCCTCAACGCGGACGTAAGCGGCTTCAATTCCCCCATGAAAAAGATCGCCTTTACCCTCACCCACATGAAAGGAGAAGACGTCACAGGATGGACCAGGGACATAGGAGCCATGCTCGACGCATTGGACCCCATCGCCGACAATATCCCCATGCTATGGGACCAGTTCCTAACGGAATTCGCCGCCCAATACCTCGATTCGGCCAAAGAGGACCGAGCCCGCACCGCCCTGCAAAACCTAGCTATGAAGCCAGGCGAGATAGACCTATACATATCAAAGTTCGAAGAACTGCCCGAAGAGCTGGCTACACCGCGGGAGACAACGCAACAACCCGACTCTTCCTACACGGCCTTTACCCCGAAAACGATGACAGACGTCATGGCCAGCCCACCAGTGAGGGGATACGAGGCCATGAAACAAAGAGCCATCGAAAGTACCATCGCCCAGAGAACCATCCGTGATCTACTTGCAATACGGCACGACCCAACCAAGGCAGACAACAGAGCGAACTTCCCCTTCCAACAAAACAGGGGACAACGACGCCCCTTCTTCCAAAAACCAGCAAACCCACAAACATACCGACAACCATACCACTCGTCAAACGCCCCAAGATGGATGAACAACCAAACCGTGCCAATGGACCTCAGTAGGTCGAGAGCGCCCAACTTTTATCAACAGAGAGGAGGGCAACCGCAAACACGAGGGCGAAACAACTGGTGCTCCAGGGCTAACGTCGCCAACTTCCCTCCGAGGAACAACAGCAACGCCTGCTTCAACTGCGGAGAAATAGGACACTTCGCCCGAGCCTGCCCAAGCAAGGGAAAGGCAAGAGCAAACCTCATCGACTTCGACCCGAGCGAAGAAACCGTCTACGAAGGGAGCATCCCCGAAGTAGACAGGGTCGCCTTCCTCAAAGCCGAGATCAACGCAATGACCTTCGACGAGAAACAACAGCTGGCGAAGGAAGTAGGAGAAGAGAGCCCACAGGATTTTCCCACAGCTTAATCAGGTCGGCACTGATTAAGCAGGGAAGCGATAACAATAGCGATGTATATATATCAGCACGAAAATCAATGACAGTCCGATGCTACATCCATTCGATCGCGAAAAGAGCCGAAACGATCGCCCTGGTCGACTCCGGGGCAACGGAGAACTTCATGAACCTCACCTACGCCAGATGGCTGAGATTGCCAATCAAACAATTAGCAAGGCCACGGAAGCTATTTAACGTTGACGGAACGGAAAACCGAAACGGCGAGGTCAAGTTCTACACTGACCTACAAGTACAAACTGGATCGACGCGAACTCCGCTGAGATTCTTTCTCTCTGACCTAGGCAACCATAAGGCAATCCTAGGATACTCATGGTTCGCAGCGGCCCAACCCAAAATAGATTGGAGAAAAGGTTGGATCGACCACACCCAACTACCGATCATCCTACGAGCCCATAACGCCAAAAAGGCAGTCTTCGTGCCAAGAAACCGAAATACCCCCCCGAAAACCTGACCAGGACCGATACTACATCGGACGCGTCACCGTGCACCCGGCCCAACCAAACGAAAACTCACGACACGCTATCCCAGCCGAATACGAATGACACAGAAAGGTATTCAGCGAAGAACAGTCGCAACGGCTGCCCAAACACACTGTGTGGGACCACGCCATCGAACTATTACCCAACGCCCCCACGACGCTCCCCGCGAGACTCCTCCCCCTCAACCAAGCCGAACGAGAAGAAATGCACAAGTTTGTGGCCGAACACCTAAAAAGGGGGACTATACGAGAATCATGGAGCCCCTACGCCGCCAACTTCTTCTTCATCAAAAAGAAGGACAAGAAACTACGCCCGGTGCAGGACTACCGCCCGATTAACAAGTGGACCGTGAAAAACAGAAACGTCTCCCCCCTGATTCCCCAAACCATCGATCGCCTTAGTGGATGCACCCTATTCACCAAGTTCGACGTGAGGTGGGGGTACAACAACATCCGCATCAAAGAAGGAGACGAATGAAAGGCGGCATTCCTCACTAGCGAGGGGCTATTCGAACCAACCGTCATGTTCTTCGGCCTCACTAATTCACCGGCTACCTTTCAGATGATGATGAATACCATCTTCCGAAGGAAAGTCGCGCAGGGATGGCTATCGGTATACATGGACGACATCGCCATCCACACTAAACCAAGGGAGGGCGAAACCGAAAAACAACATCAACAGAGACACACAGACTACACGCACCTCATCCTCGACAAACTCGAGGAAAACGATCTATACCTGAAGCCGGAAAAATGCGACTTCGCGAAAGACGAGATCGACTACTTAGGAGTGATCGTCGGAAGGAATAAAATACGCATGGACCCCACGAAACTCAAAGGGGTCGCGGATTGGACAACTCCCCGCACCCCGACCGAAGTACGACAATTCCTAGGCTTCACTGGCTACTACCGATACTTCGTCCCAAACTACTCAAAGATCGCCCGCCCACTGCTAGACCTCACAAAGAAAACCACTGGTTGGCATTGGGGAGAAAGCCAGCACCGAGCGTTCGAGGAACTTAAAACCAAGATGTGCTGCAGCCCGGTGCTTACACAACCTGACTTTAACAAGCGATTCTACCTCCAAACAGACGCCTCCGCATACGGCGTGGGCGCCGTACTCTCGCAAAGGGGAGAAACCTCACCAACTTTAGCCAAACGCTCAAAACCAGTCACGCATCCAGTCGCCTACTACTCCGCAACGTTCATCCCAGCAGAACGAAACTATGACATCTACGAGAGGGAGCTGCTAGCCGTGATGAAATCCCTCGCACACTGGCGACCATACTTAGGATGGACAAAAGAACCGTTCACCATCCTAACTGACCACGCCAACCTCCAGTACTGGAAGTCACCACGAAACCTGAACAGACGAACGGCACGCTGGCACGCAGACCTCCAAGAGTACGACTACGAAATACAACACGTACCAGGGAAGGACAACGTCCCAGCCGATGCGCTGTCACGACCACCAGGCATAGACCAGGGAAAAGACGATAACCAAGGAATCACCGTACTCCCACCATCGAAATTCATAAATCGGTCAAACTTGGAAACTACACCGTTCCCCGAAGAGAGAAAGAGGATGGCCATGATCCTCGCCCACGACCACGTCACTGCGGGACACCCAGGAAGAGACGAGACGATAAGACGAGCAAGGCAAGGACCGCGATGGCCAGGGATGAACCAATGGATCGCCAACTACGTCAAAGGATGCGCAACTTGCCAACAAAACAAAATCATAACTCACAGGAAAAAGATTCCCCTGTTCCGCATAACTACCGACGAACAGACCCTTCCCTTCCAACAGGTGGCAATGGACCTCATCACGGGACTTCCGATGCACAAAGGGAAGGACGCCATCCTCACCATCGTAGACCACGGATGCTCGCGAGCGGCCATCTTCCTTCCATGTTCCACAACGATAACAGTGCTAGGGATAGCCCAACTATACCTGGATAACGTCTATAGATGGTTCGGGCTCCCCACCAAGGTCATCAGCGATAGGGACCCACGCTTCACCTCCCACTTTGGCCGAGAACTCGCGAAGAAGCTGACTACCCAACAGAACCTGTCGACGGCCTTCCACCTGCAAACAGATGGGATTTCCGAAAGGAAAAATCAATGGGTAGAACAATATCTCTGACTCGTAACTTCGTCGGCCCCCGAAGACTGGACCCACTGGCTAACAATAGCGTCGGCGGTACACAACAACCGGAGAAACGAAACGACCGGCCTATCGCCCAATCAAATCCTTCTGGGGTACGAACCGGAGTTGCTCCCAGTGGAAACACCACCATCAAGGAACGAGACCGCCGAAGATCGAGTCTCTGTCATGAACGAAAGGCGAGCCCAGGCCATCGATGCCATCAACCAAGTCGCAAAAGGGAAATCAGTGATCCCATCACAATACAAGGTCGGAGAAGAAGTCTGGCTCGAGGCAACCCACCTGAAAGTCCGGCATCAGAAGACCAAACTAGCCCCGAAACGGTATGGACCCTTCAGGGTCGTCAAAGAAGTCTCACCGGTGGCGTACAAGCTGAAACTTCCCGTCTCATGGAACATCCATGACGTGTTCCATGCATCCCTCTTATCGCCCTATCATGAAACGGCCGCCCACGGGCCAAACTTCTCCCGGCCATCACCAGACCTTATCAACGGAGAGGAAGAATTCGAAGTGGAACGCATCGAAGGTCACAGGCAATATGGGCGCACCAAGCGTCTCCAGTATCTAATCAAATGGAAGGGGTACCCCGATCACAACAACACATGGGAACCTGCTGACCAGGTCCATGCGGACAACCTAATCAAGGAGTACCAACAAAGACGCCCGACCAAGGGGATAAAAGGGCGACAGGGAACGCTGAAACTGCCATCCTCTCCACCCTGGCTTCTCGACCAACCAACCAACCCCTCCTTGAGTACATCCGCGACGACAAGAAAGACTCGCGGCCACTCCAACAAATCCTACTCCTACACCTGCAGTTCCACATCGTCCCCCGTCTACCAAAGCGACCCCTCATCGAACGCCTCCACTGCACCGTCACCAGGGACAAAAAGCCCGCCTACTCTGAGTTCGCCCCCGGCCAGCCCTTTCGACACTTCCTCTACTTGTACCTCAACAAGCTCCCCCAAGACCACATCCTCCTACACCGTTGCTTCTGCCAAGACCAGTACTGCGTATTCCACGGGTAAGTCATGTCCGACGCCTCCAACGACCCCTCCGTCTGCTTGCCCAAAGGGACACCACCCCCAATGGCACCACCCCTCTCGCCGTCCACCGCCGCCGTCGGCCTCCAACTCGAGCCGAACAACCCCAACACCCTCATGCACATCGCCCAAGGACTCCTGGCCACCATCCGTAAAAGGGAAGCCGAATACCGCGTCGAGTCCGACAACTGGAGCGAGCAAATGGCAGCGCAGAAGATCCGCTTCGAGGAAGCGTTGGCTCGCGCCCAACCAAGGGAGGACGCACCAGAGGGGTACGTACTCAACATCAAAGAGAGGGCCCCCAACTTCGTCATCCCTATCCAAGATGGGTACTATCAGCCCGCGTGGTGGGTCAAGCAGCTGCCCGACGGTAGGGTCGCGGGGCTCCCCAAGAGTCACTCCCCGGGTGAGACCCCCTACATTGCTGAGGTATACGCCGAATGCGACGGCGACAACGAGGAGGACAACATCGTCCTTCCCCTACCTCCCTGGCTACTCGCCCTCCTCAAGGGCAGTTCTAGCGTCTACAGTATGCTCAACCAGGAGGTCCGGGACAATGGGGATTGGGCCCTCCAAGCCGAGGTCGCGCAGTTCAGGGAGATCGAGATCTCACTCCTCGACATCAAGCTCCGCATTGACCACCTCCAGGCCGAGCAAAGGGGCATGCGGGAGGCCCAAGAGGCGTCAAGAGCGCGTCTCGAGTTGGCCCGACTGGACCAACGGGCAGGTAACCTCCGAATGGTGGGACCCCCTGACGCACGCAGCCGAAGGTTCAGGACGAGGAGGACGACGCAGTTCAGAGGGAACATGGACTAGATGCGGACATCTAGTCTAAGTAGGAGGGTGATGTAACCGGCTCCTGGGACGAGGCTAGCTCGTACGCCTCGTGGACCGGGGTAAGTTCCTGAACCGGGCTAGTACTGTATGGATTGATCGGATCACTTGTCATTGATGCGTGTAGTGCCTCGTTTTGATGTGGACGGACAGCAGGCCAGCGTCGTGTTGTTTCAGATTGCTGTGCCCCTCGTGTTTGGTTTCTAATACTTTGTACGCGTTTGTAGCTTTCTTTGTGTACTTAAGGACGACCGACTTGGCCAGGTAGCGGCAAGTTGAGTCTCCTGTCTAAATAACAGAAGTCTCTTCCTTCCATTCAAAGCAGGGGTCTTATCGACGTACTGATAAGACGGGAACCCTCTACTCCTCAGTCCTCTAAGTCGCTGTAGGACTTAGCTTATGACTCAGCGTCCCTCCAAGGACACAGTCACTCTACCAAAGTACGCCTTCTGCCAGGAGGTATTTCCCGACTTAGTGCATAAGGGAGAACGCTGCACGTGCTTCGACTCGCCCAAGCCAAAGAAGGAGACGACTACCACGGACGTAACTGAGCTCTAATTGTCTCGTCCATACCGGCGGTGACACATGCACTCCCTTCGCTGCTTGCGGCTCACCCATTCACTGCCCATCTTACTTCCCAAGGTCCTCATCTCGTCTTAGTTATCCTGTTCACTTGCACTCACTTTGGGTTTAGCGACCGTCAGAACGCCATCAAAGTATCGTTCCCAGGCCCAGCGGTTCGGCACTTGCACAGTGCACACATTTTGATTTTGAGTCGCTCGCCCAATGCTTGCCGACGGACCCGCAATTCAACGTCAATGTCATGGACGTAATCTATTTGGTTATTTTGGTCATTTTCCGTGGAGTGCCCGTGGGTAGCACAAGTCTCGGCCCACAAGCAATGCACTGGCGTCACAAATCCCCTGTTCTCTCGATTCCCCATTTCTCTTGAATCCCCCGTTCTCACTGATCCTTTGGTTTCTCTTCGTGCCATGGCTCCATGCAAGACAAAACAGCCCCTTGAACCGTCATCAGTAGCTGCACCTGTGGCTGTGGGACGAGTCAATGCCAAGGGTGGTTCTCGTCGCCCGAGCGCACGTCCCGTTGGCTCGTCTCAGACCCGATCAAAGGTGATTTTTCTGGGCCCTCTATGTACCTTTAGTCTTGAGAGACTCACCAGTTAATCTAGGCAACTACCACCCAACTCGACGCAGTCGTCAGTGCCGAAGAATTCGACTTGCAGGGGATAGACGATGACGACGAGATATCTGACATATCTGGTCCTCCAAATCCCTCGCCTAAGCTAGAGCCTCAGAGAACGAGTCCCCAACAAGCTGACGCCCTCAATAGACCAGTTAAATCAAATGTAGCCCTCGATCTTGTGCACTTCTTCACTGGCATGGGTCGTACTAGAGGCAAGCGTTCTTCGAACGGAGAAACGCCTCCACCTAAAATCTGCAAGCTATGCTCGTACGTACGGACTTTTGAATATCTATTCTGTTTTCTTACAACAAGCAGCGAGATATATGGCACCGATAAGTCTACGCTCCCCGATGGTGTAGCTAATTATATCTACGGGCCAAATACCGGAAACACGAATCTTCGATGGCATCTCCGCCAAATACACGCTGAGGAGTACGATGGCGCTGTTTTACAGCACAAGTGGTCATATAAGCTATCGAGCGAATTGGGCGATCCATCTACCCACGATGCTCGCAACAAACGTGACCCCAAGCTCCCATCATTTTCACCAGAGGCGTTCCTGGAGCATCTCGTTCGCTTCGTAGTTGCAGATGATCAGGTGAGTCCCGACGATCTCGCGTGCTTTCACACTCTCACTAGTCTTCAGTCGATTCGTGTTGTAGAATGCCCCGAGTTTCGACAGATGTGTATGGTTCTTTGCAAGACTCTCGTTGACGCCGACATCCCTCGCCGCGATAAGATGAGGGAAGCAGTCATCAGTGAATGGCGGAATTCATTCGAACGGTTGAAATCGGACCTTTCTGTGGGTATAGTCATTTTGTCTTTCCGCTTTGTCAACTGTCTTCGGTCATAGAAATCCTGCGGGCGGATCAGTTTCACTTCAGACGTCTGGTCAAACGCGAACCTAGAGGCCTACTTAGCGTTGACCGCACACTGGATCTCAAGTGACGAGTCAAGTGGACGCCTCGCACTTAATGCTGCACTTATCGGCTTTCATCGCCTCAAGAAGAAACACACAGGCGTCAATATAGCGAAGAATATCCTACACCTACTTGATCGAGCTAATGTTACACTCAAGGTATGTATTTCATATGATATCTATTCGCACGTTTGCCTTACTCTTTGTAGATCGGCCACTTTACGCTCGACAACGCCGAGAACAACGCTGTAGCCATGGAAGAGCTAGAGTCTCTGCTCGCCGAACGTGAGGCGTTCGCCACAGCTGACTTCGATCACCTTAAACATCGCGTCCGGTGTTACGCACACATCATTAACATCTGTTCGTCTCACGTCATTTCATCGATGACGTCTGTTTCAAAGGGGTATCTCTCCGAGCTCAAAGTTGCCGTCGATTCAAACCACATAGATTGCAATGACTCCGAGGATGAATTGGATGGTGGTGACATTGATATTGGTGATCACCATATTGACGAGTTGAAGCTGGGTGATTGCTACGATGACCATTCTAACCTTAAGGAATGGGTTGCGGGTATCAAGCGCGATCCCCTCAGGCGTGCTTGCAGAATTATTCGTCTTTTACGCTCTTCGGACCAACGCAGGGAAGGCTTTCGTAAGTTCATCCAAGACAGAAACAAACGACAATGGTTCTCTGAAAAAACTCAGAGTGGCAAACGTCGTATCATCCAAGTTCCCGAGCTTCAACTTCTGAGGGATGTGAAGACGAGGTGGGATTCGGTTTTTATGATGCTGCGACGTCTAAGAGTTCTCCGGCCGGTAAGTTCATCTCAGCGACTGGACGGTGTTACAGTGGAGACTAATCAAATATCTAATGTAGGCTCTCGATCGGTATCTTAACACTGAATTGGTTGACTTCTCCGATTGGAAGCTGTTGGAAATTGATTGGTACATCCTTGAAGGGTTAGAAACTGTCTTGAGTGTGAGTCATCTATTTAACCCATGGACAGTCACTCATGTGACAACAGGTTCCGCACGCGTGTCAACAAAGCATGTCGTCCGAATCCACACCGGTTTTGTCACGTGCGATATCCAGTTTTGAGATGTTTATGACAGAATGGGAAAAACTCGGGGAACAGCACGAGATGCTCCGGCCCTGGACGGAAATTGGCCTGCGGTGGGCAAAGAAATACTACATTCGAATGGACGATACAGACGCTTATGTCATCACAATGTGTCAGTCTTTGAATCAAGATTTGTCGCTCTAACCTCTGACTTCATTGAACAGTCCTCAACCCTGCTATGCGCCTCTCGTGGATCCAAGCTGAATGGGAAGGTCACTATATCCGGCGTGCCAAAGATATCATTCTGGCACTCGTAAGACTACACAATTCAACTCCTCAGTCATCTTTCTCACGACTTGCAGATGCGTCAGTACCGTAGCCAGAAGTCGTCAACGTCTGAAGCTACAACGATGGATTCCCCTGTCCAACCCGATCCAGTGGTTTCTGTGGCTCCAACGCAATTCAAAGTCCAAGATTCTGTATACAAAAAAAAGTCCACACGTAATGTGTCCAGTGTGGATGTTGAATTCCAAAAATATGTTTCGGGTCCAATCTCGTCTGAGGAGACCAACATCCTGCGGTTCTGGGAGGTGAGGTGATTCCTATAATTGAATGGCATTTTGGTACTACAACTAACTCCCTCAACAGGCTAATAGGTTGGAACTCCCAACACTGTTCTCAATCGCGATGGATTATCTCCCGATCCAGGCAACGTCCGTCCCTTGCGAGCGTGTGTTCTCGTCAGCAAAGGACACGGACACCGCGAAGCGAAACCGAATCAGCCCAATTCTCATGGAGGCCCTTCAAATGCTGAAATATTCACTCAAGAAAGAACGCCTCAACTTCATGAACGGATGGTCAATATCGGAAGCTGCCATGAGTATGTCGGTGCCAACTGGCGAGCTTAGCTCTCTCTTTGTGGATGATCCTGTTGTTTCGTTTGACAATTTGTTGAATGACCTTATTAACTACGATGATTGCGAGTCTTAACCCCAGCTTTTTTACGTCACTGCAATGAGAATATATTTTCCTTGGCCACGTTACTGTCTGTACTGACAGAGATGATCGCACAGCAGTTGCGTGCGATATTGTTGGTGTTTATTTGACATCGGAGTTCGCAATTTAGTGAACCGACGCATCCCCCAAGTTGACTTTACCCATCATTTCTCTCTCTTAACGTTGATGACGACTACGCGCCTTCGAAATCCACGACATACCTCGGAGAAGCGATTCTCTCCCTCGAAGTCAGATATTGTGCGTGTTGGTGGCCGGTACAGAGTATGTAACCTACTCGGTACTGGGGGATCTGGTGAGCTCGACTCTGACTCGAGTTTGACACACTTTCCTGAGTTCGTTAGGGAGTGTCTATCTAGGAAAAGACATTGCGACGGGGGGTGATGTTGCTGTGAAGATAGGGCACCCATGCGGCTTACCTTCAAGGCTCAGTCATGAACACAATGTGTATACAACTATCGCCGGTGGCAGAGGAATCCCTCGAGTACTCTGGTACGGCAAGGAAAGTATATATGAAGTTATTGTCCTCGATCATCTCGGAACTTCACTGGGCGACCTGATCGATCAGCTTGAGTTTGACCACAGGAAGACATTCTTGTACGCCACCCAAATGGTACGTTATATAAAACAAACAATCATACTAAACCTAAACACACCCTCACATGCAGCTCTTAGCAGTCCAGTCACTTCATGATCGACACTACATCCATCATGACATTAAACCTGGGAATTTCATGATTCGTGCTGATAACCTTCCTCCTACCCTCTTTCTCATCGATTTCGGCTTGGCACGATTGTTCCGTAATCCCGCAACTTATTTACATATCCCTTTCACAACAAATCATTCGATCGTTGGTACCCTTCTGTTCGCATCCATCAGTGGCCAGCAAGGCAATGTCCAGTCGCGTCGTGATGACCTAGAGTCTCTCGCCTATACCATCATTTATTCAGCACTCGGCGAGTTGCCTTGGACCAGCAATTCCGCAGGCAACGACGAGGAGGTAGTCCTCCATAAGAAAACATCGATCACAGTGGAAGAGCTGTGCGAAGGCTTACCCGCTCCCTTCTGCAAATTCGTCACCTATGTCTGTTCTCTTGGCTTTGACAAGAAACCGGACTATCAGTTCCTTCATTCCATCCTCTTATAGTGCTCGGAAACCGTGACTGATCAGCCCATCAAAGCACCACCCCATGTCAGCGTGGACCGTGCACCTATCTTCACTAGTCGGGTGTAAGTGACCTCGCCCTCTATGAATAGCGGCACTAACTAGATTTATTTAGCCTTCGCTCTTCGACTCGCGCGATTGCTAAACCGTCTCGGTACATACATCAAACACCCGCTCGGGCCACTGGTACAAGGTCCTGGAAGTAGCATGTTTTCGTAGTTTGAGACGTTGGGCTTTGAGGTACATGTAGGCGATGATGTATCACGTGTCGATTTTGTTGTAGAGCTGTAGTTTGATGTATGGGAACTAAGATTTGACTACAATTTTCGCGATCTGGATTGGGAGCTGAGCCGCACTCTAGCCGGAGAAACGCTGGCTATTTTGGCGGCGCGGCTAAGTGGCATGGGTGCCCACGGCGCAGCTCGGCTAACAAGCTGACTGCCCAGCTAATTGTGGCTTGGCTAACAGCTCGGCTCGGCTCTTGTAGCCGCCGAAACACTAGTCACACAACCCAACAAAGTATCACCCCAGATTCCAGCCACTATGTTCTCCTGAAACTGCCTGGAATCCGACTACCTCTGAGCGCAAACTCCACTTCCCTTTGTTTACTTCAATCCAGTGGGCTGTCATTCCCAGATATGATGCTTTTGTATTGTCCGCAGTCCAGCTATCTGCAGTCGATGATATCCTCCCTGGTGCGTTCTATTCTTTATTCAGGTTAACACTGCCAACTGCTACAAAGCCCCACTCACATGTATCTTTACTTTTAGCTCGGTCAGCCATTTAATACACTCGTTGTGGATATATTTTGTTACGTCATGCGTACTCGGCAAGTCAAGAGTTTTTGCCTTCGGCCTCATCGCAACAAGACAATTGCGAAACACAGCCTTATTTGCAACTGCCAGTGCCTAGAGGATCAACATAAACATCAGCCCCTCAAACTTCCTCGGGTCTTGTGCACACTACGCACCTGGTCATCACACGCAACAAATCTTGCTACCGCGTGCAAAACACCCTCTCGAGTGAACTCCAAAGGACCCTTTACAGTCTCAAATGCTCCGTCCAGCCTTCTTTGTTGCGTCGCCTTCGGATTATTCTTTGCTTCCTGGATTTCTTTCCAAAGCGGCCAAGGCAGCGCATGATGGTTCTCGGGTATGTTTTCGTCTTTGCACCGCTGTTTGTATAGCTTATAATGTTTTCGTATGTGCACACGACAACTTGAATTACCACCTATGTGGAAGGCCTTTCGTTTTCCTTTTTTTTTTACGAATTCTACATCGGCTCTATACTTTCGTAAGTCACTCGTTCCTATCAGATTATTGACGCTTACCTGCAAGGAAGGCACCACCGACCCTTAACCGTCTTGTAGCTTTCATTCTTCTTGAACTTCACAACTATAAGGTCCGAGAAGACTGTTAAGAGATCCTTGGTTGTTTCCTTTTTCACTTCTAGTGGTACTGAAATCTCGACGCGGTGATGGCCCTCAAGGTCACCTCCCTGTTATGTAGGTAAGTGATGCGTACTAGAGTTATCATTTAACACATACCTGATTAGTCTTTTGTGCAGATCCACGACGTGTCTCCTCTGGCTCCTCCTCACCTGGCTCTTCTGAGTCTATAACCTCGACCTCGACATTTTCCTGCTCGTCATCCACTTCTTCATCCACCTCTATGGTTGGCTTTGCCTTTTTTCGAATTCGGGTTTTTTTAGGTTCTTCATCGGAGCTGTCATCGTTCTCGCTTCCACTTGAATCAGAGTCGGACGCTGAGCGCTTTCAGCAATTCTTCACTTTGATGGCTGCTTGTACAATAGCTTTTGAGTATACTTTTGAACCCTTGTTTCGTTTGCCAGTTGATTTAGATTTTGTCATATCCGGAGTGTGGGTTCAATCCGGAGTGTGGGTTCGAATCCGGAGTGTGGGTTCAAAGTGCCAGCAGAACGCATTATGTAAATAAAGAAAACTAGTGCCTGTTCAGGGCCGTCGTTTGGATTGAATTTCACATAACTTTTCTATACAGTTCGGGTTCCATGCTATGGTGCTGGTGTGATATAAGGTTGATAGGGCTCTGCTAAAAAGACCAAAAGTCCAGTCTATGACCAGTCCTAACTGGTTTTTCCTGGTTTAAAAATAAATGATATTTGAAATAGACTGAAAATAGTATGTTCTTGAAATGAAATAACTGTAACTGTCGGTCCAGTTACCACTGGTTACAGTCCAGTCCAATTTTCGGTCTTTTTCCAGTCCATAAGACTGGACCTTCAAGCACTACCCGCAAAGGTGTTCGATCTTGATTTCGAAGACGAATCACAGTCAGCCGTACACGTGATGGTTCACAACCTCAAACCGCCATTCCTCGATGGCCGCACAGTATTTACCAAGCAACTCGACCCGATCAATCCGATCCGCGACCTAACAAGTGATATTGCCGCGTTCGCCAAGAAAGGCTCCGCTCTCGTGAAAGAGAAACGTGAGCAGGCAGAGCGTGCAAAGGCCGCTGCAAAATTGGCCGCGCTAGGTGGTACGGCTCTCGGCAACATCTTAGGGCTCAAGGATGAAGAGGCAGAAGAGGGTGTGTCTCCATCTCTCTGCCCCCTTTTTGGTATTGAACTGGATACTCACGAAGCTGTGCATGGTACGGCGATGAAGAAATCGAAGAAGCACTCTGTCGAGGAGCGTGCGCCCATCATCGGCGCCTTCGTGACGTCGAGAGTGCTGCAGCTCACTGGTGAGGTTCCCACCATCGTTTCCTTCTTCCGATGCATCACCAGCCCGCTGACGCATCTAGACCTCGTCATCGAGGACCCATTCGACAAAATCGACGGGGGCGCATTGTGCCTCAATGACATTGTGCGCGCGACTTCCAGAGGGGAAATCGTTTCACACTGGCTCTCACTGTAATCGCTCACATCCCTGCCCTACCTCACCTGCCTTGACAATCTTCCCAAGTCTATCATCATTCAGAATTCCGACATCGCGCAGCTCGCCATGGCGTACCCAAAATTGGAAATTCTTCGCCTCGTCCTACTGCGCGCAGTTTTCCCTTTCTCATGGCGGCTCCCGACAGTGTCGTTTAGGAAGGCTTTCCCCCCTACAACAAACAAGACTGCTGTCTCCATTTCACGGACCACATCAGCATTATCTCAGAAGCGACTCTGGGAGTCACGAGCCAGGCGTGCTCAGATGGTATCGGCCGGAAACAGTCAAAATCAGCAGGCCATGATGGTTGGTGAAACCCATACTGCGCGCGGCAACCCTGAGACAGGGCGGGGTGAGTTTTCAGACTAATTATTTCATGGGTACTAGATGTGGTGTATTATTTCTTGTGGTGTAGTCGTGACCACTAATAAATCAAATGCATTGCTTCATTGTTGTGACCCGTGTCACTGGAATATTGTATTGATCTCATAATTGACGGACGGGATTGTATAAGCGGATGAGTTCCTACTTGGGTGATGGATTTAGGCGATGCTTTATTAGTCTCATGATTTGGATGTAATGGTTTATTATACTGATAGTAACAACACAAGATTGTATCAACTCGTGAAGTTTGTATAATGTTGTTGGATCAAGGCCTTTCGCTGAGGCAAAGTGAGGCTCATGTGAGCCGATAGCTAGATCACACCTCGCGCGGCCACTCACAATGCGGTTTATTTCCGCACGATGGCTCGTGGGAATATCCATAATTTACTGATGCACGAGCGTGGCGCAAGAAGGTGGCGTGGGAAGAAGTCGAAAGAAGAGGGATGGACGGTCGCAGGGCCAGCCTCACTCGTCGACCTCGGAGGAAGGCCAACGTGTGCGTTCTCGTCTCATCTCGCTCGGCACTCGCGTTCGCGGAACCGCTGTCCCCCACGCCCTTGCCAACATCGTTCGCTCTCTCTAATTTCACTTATCTCCCCCTTTATCTCCCCCATCTCTTATCTTGGACGACTTCTCCAATCTCGCAGCCACTATCTTAGCTACACTACGGACCGTGTGAAGCCGCCTTCTGTGTTTTCACATGCAGATTGTTGGGCGAGGCAGTCAGCCTTGATCCTTCGCTCCCACATCGTCGGAGAGGACACTGACGAAGGCGGTGTGGCCTCACCGCAAGTGCCCATCTCCAGCGCGCAGATGAAGAACGTCAACGTCGTCAAGGCGCAGCTTTGGAAACCGAAGACGGTGAACAAGTTATCGCACAGCTCAGAGCTCTCAGCCTCCCTCCGTTCCCTGACTCTGCTTCGCGCGCAACGTCGCAAGCGAGTCTATCCAAGCGGTGTGCCTCCCGTACAGTAACGAGGAGGCTGACGTGAAGCGATTCGGTACTCTCCGCAACGTGATGCCAGTGCCACCACCGACGACGACGCACACACCTGGAATTTCACCTAAAGAGAGCACTCCCATCGACGTGATTACGGATACCTTTGAAAATCTACATATTGTCAATCTGTTCACCGTGCCGGACTTGTGGCTCGGCGAATCAGCAGACGGAGAAGGAATTCTCACGGGAGCACTTCCGAGTGCTCAGACGGTCTTTCTCGCAGTACATCAACTTTGAGTTCTGCACGATCAAAGCACAGGACCGAGGTAGGGGTGTAATATGCGCCGCCACCTGGTAAGCTATATCATATATATATATGCGAACCTCTTCGCTGCTTATGCCAAATGTTCCTTGACTCACGTTCCTAGCATCGAGCCCGCCGTCTTGGTCCCAAGACCTTGGGATTCCCCTGATCTCCCGAGCGGTCTGCAACTCCAGACTCAGGTTCCGCCGCCACTTGCTGAAGTTCCTGCAACTGTGCCAGTGCCAACGTCGCCTAGCCAGGCAGCACCACCTGTATCTCAGCCGTCCTCATCCGGATTGGCACCGTTGCCTCTTGCCTCTCCCTCTCCCACGACGCCAAATTCATCTTCCAGCGGATCTTACAGTAATTACATCGGTATAGAAAGTTTTTCGATAGGGATTCGAAGCGTGATATGTTTGTCACTGCGCACCAAGAGCCATGGCTTAACTAGTTTGTTTCTCGGGTCTGAGAAACGCCTCTAGAGATAGAATATGATGATCAGTGTGCTCGGCGTCAAAGGGACGAAGTCAATGTACCATGCTGAAATAAATCCGTCCAGTCCTCCTGTCTCGCCATACTTCCCACCATCTTGATAAGTTCTCGCTCTCCTTCACTCCCAGGTGTGACATAAGCATTGAATTCGGACCTCCCTCTGAGACGTTTCTTCATTATAGCGATCATCGGATCTAGGTTCCAGCGGAGTCAATAATTCTAAAATCGGCTTAACTTACATAAGAAGGTACGCCACTGACACGACCCAGACGCGGCAAAAACTGTTCTCTCTCAGCGTCACGACGCCTTCCCCTACCAAAAGCCATCCAGGATGTCCCCCACCCTCGCAGTCAAGGGAAAGGAGTCAGGCACTGCGCGCATCCTTGGATCTGGCACCTCCGGTACGTGTTACGTTACAAGCCTTACCCCGTCAAACGTGGCACGCGCGCTGACCAGCAGCTGTCTTCGGGCAAGCCTAGGCGTCGCTGAGCTACTTATCTTCCACCCGGTAGATACGATTGCCAAACGTCTTATGAGCAACAAAGCAAAGGTATTGTTCTTCTTACTCTTTTATACAAATGCCTATGACTCAAACTCGTAGGTCTCATTCCCGACGCTCTCACCAATTATCTTCCGCGAGTATTCCACAGCTCCCTTGGGGCGTAAGCTACTCTCGCTTTTTCCGGGTCTCGGCTATGCCGCAGGCTACAAAGTATCCCAACGAGTCTACAAGTTTGGCGGTCAACCGTGGATCAATGACGTGCTTGCGCGGAACTACAAGTCAGGCTTCACAAACTTGTTTGGAGAACGGAAGGGAAAGATGATGATGCAGGCGACAGCAGGCAGCTTGACGGGTATTGGCGAGGTGGTTCTTCTCCCACTTGACGCGCTCAAGATCAAGCGGCAAGTCAACCCTGACGCATTCCGTGGCCGCGGTGTCATCCAAATCTTCATGGAGGAAGGAACAACGCTGTATCGGGGCTGGGGATGGACGGTCGCCCGCAACGCTCCAGGGTCCTTCGCGGTAGGCTGTTTCCCCCAACAACTTACTTACTTTCTCTCCTCGTTGACGAGTCGAGACGGAACAGTTATTCGGTGCCAGCGCGGTTACGAAGGATTATGTTCTCGGCGTATCGGACTATAGCAAGGCGACGTGGACGCAGAACTTTATCGCCTCTGTAGCAGGCGCAGTTTCGTCTATCGCTGTCGCCGCGCCCCTTGATACGATCAAAACGCGCATCCAGAATGCCAATTTTGAGCAAAAGACACGTGGAGTGACGATCGTGCGCGACTTGTTGCGTGACGAAGGTGCTACGGCACTCTTCAAGGGACTCACGCCAAAAGTATGTCAAAGTTATTGGTCATGTTTCAGCGCGTTTTCGAGAGCTGACTCCGTCGTCAAGATCTTGATCGTAGGGCCAAAGCTTGTATTTAGTTATACCATCGCTCAGTCTCTGATTCCTTGGTTTGCAAAATACATCTGAGTCTTCTTCCAAGACTCGACCTTGCATGAAACTCTGACGACCCTCCCCACTCAGTTTACCTGTGCCTTCGACGCAATTGTTTAGAACAACCTCTCACATTGCATAGATTACTAATGAATTTATTTCCTATGTTTGCATGCGTGAGATATAGGCAGTCAGCGAGATTATCTCACTACTGACGGTGTTCCCATGCTTTATCAGCTGCTACACATTGGGCCCTTTACTGTATATCGACGTACACGTACAGCCAGATAAATTCGTAGATTCCTATCGTAGTTGGTGGCACCGAGCACCATGCATCACCTATTACAGGCAACGGCAAGTCAACATTGACCGCTTGAATCAACTGAGCCTGTGTGGCACCTGGCCCATCTGTTGGTCCCACGCAAATGACAAATTCCATTTCAGTCTAGTGATCGGTTACTGTTACTGTACTGGCCGTTGTCCCAAACACCGGGATGAGATCAGGATCAGAGACGTTCCGTGCGGATAAACGGGCCGGCGAACCGGGGAGTGTTGTAGAGAGTGCTTGCCTCAGCACTGAGTACTGAGCGCTCATCAGTTGACCTTTTCACCTGCCTTTCCACCGTCCCCGCACGCTTCACCACGACCCATGTCGCAGGCGAAACTGTTCGCATATTCTCTGAGTTTTTCCCCCCTTTTATTAGGCTCATGTCATCTAACAGAACACTTCGCCCTCCGCCAAACATCGATTTTGTCCAGGGTCAGTTCCTGTCTCTGATCCACTCCACACCCATCTCCTATGTCTCCCGCTATAGGGTATCCTGGTATTCCTCCAGGCGCACCTGACCGACCTCAAGCTGCTGTTAAAGGGGTCAGTTTTTCCTCACGTCGTTTCGTCTCCCCTCTCTGAGTCGAAGACTTCTGATCAGGCAATCGAGGTTCGCTTGGGTCCTCAAGGCGTTAAGGCTAAGTATGTCCGCGTGGAACTTCGAAAGATCGAGACCATTCCAGGTGTTCCTCCAAACTCGTACTATGACTTTGTTGGCCAAAGCCCCGTCAATCTTTGGCGGTCGAGCGAGGAGTACAGCATGCTCCACAGCGTGCGTCCTATAATGTCCACTCTTTTCTCTCCTTATCTTACTTCTCGCTCTCACTCTTCAGCAAGACATTCCTTTCTACATTCGGATACCCGAGTCCATTCC
>WHVC01000372.1:0-20149 GCA_015178925.1 Russula emetica | reverse complement strand
CTGCTCCTTTCTTTCCTGTTTATCGCGTCTTTTCTCCTTCTTCTCCTTCTTCGAAGGCTTGATACCATTGCGCTCCTGCATTTCGCGGAGACGCAAGGGGTTGGACACGAGCGCCTCATAGGCAGCAGCCTCCTGCTGTTTGATAGCCAAAAGGGTCCTCGCGGACTTTGCTTGCAATGTCCCGCGATGTATTCGCATTCTGAACGGCGATGAAGTTCTTATGCGAGGCACCGACCTGAGGAGAATGTTTAGAGAGATAAAGCTGTACAAAACGAGCAATAACTTTACCTTTTCGTTCTCGGTTCCAATCAAAATCTTGTCGACACGTTTCTTACCCAGGAGGTAATCTTCCAGGTCGTTTGGATTTTGACTGGACCCCGTGGCAGGTGTAGCATACATCCACTCCAGTTTCTCTTTACTCTTTTTCCCTGTCTCCTCTTGCAAACGCTGGAGCTCTTGCAGCTGGCGTTCTTCTTCCTTCTCTTTGCGAAGCTGGTCAAGTTTCTTCTTTTCTTCGAGCTATTTCGAACCAAGTGTAAGGACATAAACTGTGGCCTTGGAGTGGCAGGAATTAATGCGTACCGCTTTCTTCTCTTCCAACCACACCCGCTCCTGATTCTTCATCAGGAGCGGGTGCCATGACTTTTTCATGTTCAGGTCACCGCCACCCATCTTGGAAAATTTCTTTCGTTAATGATAGTATGGGATGTTTCGTGGAAGGGTGAGTCAGAACGCAGCGCACTTGACCGACACAAGCACAAGCGAGGTGAGTTTGTCACTATTTGGTCCGAGGGCGGGCCCCTCCGGGCCGCTCAAGCGTCGCCAATCCTTGACCCTTCCCCTTCACGCAGGCTCGTGTACCTTATCCTCAACCCAGAGTAATGTCGCGGCGGGAAGATGAAGAGGATGTAGAAGCGGGTGAACGTGATCCACTGGCTGGGGAACACAATGACTCGCCAGCTCCACGGCCCAGGTGCGTTCGGATGCGCTGTCATAGGCGAGGCATCGGTTCTAACGAAATGTGCAACAGACCAACACGTTCGATTCATGCCATGACTCGGGACGAGATTCGAAAGGGAATCGCTAACCGTGCGATACACTCCCGGACATATATTCTCCTCTACCTTGTCAGGGTGGCACTCTCAGTAACGACGGTGGTGCTCAGTATACGGGAGGGTTGCCCGGCCTTCCATTCTATATCCTGGAGGTCATTATCAACTCGGCCATGATTGCAGAAGTAGTGATTCGCTTCCTTGCTTTTTGGTCGCGTGAGTCAGACAGTGACAGTGAATTAGGATCGTTAGCTGATCTACGAGGCGTCGGGCAGCAATTCTGGAAACACCCGTACAACGTATTTGATCTTGTGGTGACAGTGTTTTGCGTTTTGACACTGCTCGTAATTCTCTTCGCCGGCCTGCGGCGCGACGAGCAAAGAGGAGGAGATTTTTGACACTTTACTTCTTATTACTCGCAACGTGCTCCAGTTTGGGCGCATGGCGAATATTGTACGACAGTAAGCATTCTTATTTCTCTTAATGGCTTAATATCGTGACAAGGAGGGATATGTATGTACAGGTCTGGCCAGTCAATATTTGCACGTCCAAAGCCAATAGACTTGTCAGCTGCCCGACGGGCCGGAGTTGGCCTCGATATGGAGCTTGACCTGTCTGATAACGAGAGTGACGGTCTCGAATCGCCTCTCCATCGCAACGCCGTGCTGTTTGACGCGCAGAATGACCAGCATTCAACTCAACCTGGCCCAGTGTCGGATATGCCTCGGGCTGTGCAGGGTGCAAGAGAGCGAGACGAAGAAGACATGTGGGCAGAGTTAGGGTAATTCCGCGGGTAGTGGATGCGAATATTTTATTTATGAACTGTACATGCTTTCTAAGATGGGTGCCACGGAGCCAATTCTAAGTGGACGACTGTTGTTCGGTTCACAGAAATGAAAGGCCGATTGATGACATGTCAAGGCAGAAGGGAGTGACTTACGGGGCCAAATGAGATGACCGTCGTCGGCGTCACCCGCCGGAGAAACGATGGTTCGTGGTCATGATGATGCGGAACCGAGAGGAGAAGCTAAAGGTACGACAGGCCGGAAATGGGTGACTCACGGGATGTGCTCATAAGGGGATCCAATCATCGCGGAGATGAAGGGACCTCATATAACTCGGCGAGGCGATACTCCGCGGGTGTTGCTACGCAGACGTGCAGGAGTGAGTCTACTGTATGCGTTTAACCAGAAAAGGGAGGGCGGGGGTCAATTGTCAAGAGAAAAAAGAACGTAAGGGGATGATGATTCGACCGATCCGAGAACGTTGGAACCGTAACCGACGGAGGAGAGAGCGGGATGGCCGCCCTCGCGAAGTAAATTATCGACCCTTTTCTCTTCCACTCCTTCCCCTTCCATATCTTCACTTATTCACTCCTTCTCTGTCCATGTCTATCGTCCCCGCTCCCTCCTCTTCCCGTCCATGGTGGTCTCGCTCTTCTGTCCTTTCCTCAAAATCTTCTTCCGAGTACGTGTCCTCCTCCCCACTCTCACCACCTTCCTAATTGATTTGTAAAACAGCAAACAACTGCCCTGTTCCCAAGGCAGCAAACCTTCCGCCTCAAAAACGTTCAGCTCCATCGCAACTGCAATCGGACTCAGGCCTAAGAAGACCGCCACTCCCGTCCAAGAACCAGCGTCCCCCATCCTTCCTCTTCACACCGGCGATATCGAAACTCCTCCTCGTCCCACAAAACCGGCAGTCAAACCAGTCCCTGTTGCCGTTAGATGGTCCGACCCTCGTGCTCTTCAGCCTGAGGAATTCCTAGATGCCTATCCACAGTCAGTTTTTAGCACAGATCTCGACCCTTTTGCTACTGCTGCAAAGTACTCCGATGGTATTCCTAGTGTTTCTGACTCGCTTCGCTTCTCCACATTCTCCGAAGTTTCAGTTTTGGATCCTCACCTTCACCAGGATGCACCCCACACTCACAACCGAATCTCTTTTGCCTCCTCCTCCTCTCTCTCCCATCACCGGAGCGACATCACGTCCGATTCCTCACCAATCAGCTCCCCCCTCTTGTCCCCCTTAATGTCAGGTCGTCATCTATCTCGGTGAGGCTTTTAAAAAAAACCCCCTTCGCGAGTCGATACTAAAGTGTGACCCTTCTAGGCTGACTGTCGATAGCGAGCGCATGCGGGAACATTTCCCCCCATCTCCCGTTTCTCCCCAGTCACCGTCACCTCGAAGTGTTTGGGATGAGCGGTCTCGTATCCCCCCCCTCTCCATCCTCAACAACTCTGACAGACGCACATAATAAAGGCGCCACACTTACTCGTTCAAGGACACGATCGAGAGGGAAAGTTGATACGGGTCGTTCTGGAACTGACCCTTTGCTTTTCGACCAAAAGGTGTCCACTACATCCTTGCTTAAAGCTGCTAGCCCTCTGGTCATTGTCCGCCAGCCTTCATCTAGTAAATTGCATCCATTACGACCGCCAACAGCCCCTCCAGCCTCTGAGCTTCCACCTGCCCCGGGAGATGTCCAGCCTCACGATTTTTCTCTATTGCCAGCTTTCATGGAGCCCGCACCTCAATCTGCGACGTCGTCTTCTTCTAGTATGTCCTTCGCATCATCTACTTCATCCAAGGTGGACGCGTTAGAGGTTGAAGTTCATCGGCGAGACACGCGACGACTCAAAGATGCCAAAAAGTCCGGCAAGAGCCGACCAACTTCCCCATCGAAGGATACCACTCGCGATGTTCAGGACTGGACGTCAAAACCTTCCCATAGTAGCCGAGAGTTCAGCCCAACACGTACCCTGAGGAAGGCTATCTCTATACAGAGCATTCCAAAACTGGCTTCTTCAGGCAATGGTAAACCCCCGAGCCTATCTGCTGTCGAGGACACAAAATCGATGACGAAACAACGTTCGTTTTACCACGCACGTATTCCAAGGCCGTCTCTTCCGGCTTCGTTGAAGCAGACGGGTGCTTCGAATGCTTCGGGGAGGGATGTTCTGCCGGTACTTGAAGAGCCCAAGGTTGGCGTTCAGTTGTCGCAGAAGTCCCCTTTGAGCTCGCCGGTGTTGGGCCCGACAAATGTTCGCAAACGCCTATTTTCCGGAACGAGCTTGCGGCGCTCGTTATCCTCCCAAACACCAGATCCTGATGATGACTCACCATTGATATTTAGTCTACCCACGGTGGCCTCACCTCCGTCTCTCCCACACTCTACCGTCCCAACAGGCGGGCCATCTAGTTCAAATAAGCGACAGTTGTCGTCGTTTTGGGACGATGAGATGCCTACTTGCCCCGACGTTGGCAATGAGTCACGAGATACTGGACCACGGCATATACTGTCAGCTGCGGACATTCTCAAATTTGAGAACATGATTCTAGATTGCGAAAAACAGAATGGGTCCGTGCGCTCGCGCGAGAGTTCTATCACTTCCCCTGCCCCTGCGAACCATCCTGTGCGCACTGCGCACGATCCAGCGTCCCCAGTCAAATCGGTCGCTTCGCCTTCCGCACCGCGACAGTTTTACTCTCTTGCGGGAGCGAGTAGCAGGTCCCTCGTGTCAGGACGGCAAAGAACGCGCGGTAATTCACTACGAGGAAAAGTGGGCGACGTTAAGAACGGCCGTCCTCAGATTGGTGTTACCTCTCTCGGGCAGGCCGTACGTTCCCTGTCCTCGCAGTCCCTTAGTTCTCTGCCTGGACTTCCGCAGCCCCCTCGGCAACGCACGCGACCATCGACGTCCTCAGGTATTCCTTCTCTAACAACCGAGGATGTGCCTTTGTTCATGCCTGGAGACCGGAGCAGTATCGTAGCCCTCATGCCCTTGTCCCCGCCACCAGCGCGACGAAGTGCCGCACGTCGCACGCTCGACCACACCGCCTCTACTCCGACACTGAGACCCGTGGTCTGCCGTAGACCATCGTTCCTTGATATGAGAGACGATGTAGACCGAGAACAGCCGCCACCAGATGACAGCTTCCTCGACATGGGCAAGGTTTCTTTGGATACGGTCCGAAGTAGCATGGAAGTGGAACCTGCCCCCAGCTGACGTCGTCCTTTTCCGCGTTGCGACAGTATAACATACGACTTCCCTTCGTTTGCAGATTCCCTTTTATCTTATTTGATTATCTTATGTTGCACTTTCGCTTTCACCTGTCCATCACCTTTTCTAATATTCACATTCACTGATTATATCGCTTCTTTCACTCTTTACGCAGCTCATACCCACTGCTTTCTTACTTTACACCCGCCTCCACGATGCAATCATTTACACTGCCTAACTCAACCACAATATGAGGAACTGACTATATTGAAGCGCAGAGTAAAGTTATATAGTTCATCAGCTCATCTTATCCTTGGGCGTCAAGTTGTCATCGCCTGTCATTAGGGTATGGTGTATTGGTTACAGTAATCATAGCGCCCGTCATCTTTATCCTTCCGGACCTCCTTCACTGACTTCTCCGATGGACTACGATGTTTTCCGTGAAGAGCTTGCGACCAAGTATTCTACTTATGGCCACGCCCTCTGGGAACCGAGCCCAGGGGGACATTATACTGCGGTTGAAATCGGTGACGTTGGTTTCATTCGCGAAGGCTATTTCCACCGATTGTTTAATATTCTATTATCTGGAGATGATCCATCCCATCAAGATGGTGTTCCACAAGGTCATGAACCGCTAGTACTCAGGACAAGATCGCCTATTAAGACTAGCACGCTCTGGCCTAATGACCTCCGCTCAAATGGGGTCTTGGATAGGACTGAGGAACATCGACGTGGGGCCAGAGAGTAATTGAGTGTCACATCTCACAATATTCCTTATCGTTGATTCCTCACAGACCTGATGAAGCTACACAAGTCTCCTTCTCATGCTCCAGGAGGCGGGGAGCAATTCTATCTCTTCCAATGCCAGCTCAGCGCAAGGACACGACAGCTCGGGGGGCCTTCGCTAAATGCATTGTCAGGCACATCGATGAGTGGTTTGCGTTCGCTCGGGAGCGTGATTTAGGTATAAGTCGCGAGGACATCATTCTGGTCACTGGATGTCATCAGACGAGAACATGGGCTACCATCGCGTTCCGGGAGGAGGGTGAACAGGTGTCATTTGGGGTTCAATTGTCTGGTGTATCCAATGCAGCATGGCAATTTACACGTGAAGGTGCCCAGGGGGTTGCGTACAATCTTGGACCGAGTGGCCAGGTGCGTTTCTGTGCCTCAACAGACCGCGACAGGTCATGATCGAACTTTTTCGAATCAGAATCTACCGGAGAATCAGTGCATATTCATTAGAGGATTCCGTGTTGCCCGGTTTTCGATGATACTACCAAGGCTTCGAGGAGCAGCTGGGCCCGCTCAGCTTCCAGATGACGATGATTCTAACCCTGATGCGCAACCTAACAGCATCCCTGACGAGACACACGTGAGATTGTCATTCAATTTGTCATTTCCAACCCAGGTTTAACTATCCAAAGTATCGGGATCCTCTTCGCACAGTCCTGGAGTATATCGCTACAGTGAGTATCTTTGCTTTGACTGGTATTATGTGTTCATTAAAGGGTCGCGCAGGCAGCACCTGACTGTGATATTGCTCTCGTCCATGATGACGACCTCCAATACGTTGACACTGCTGTATGTTCATCCATTCGTTAATTGTACTGTCTTTATCAGTTCGTACTAGTCACTTGAATCGCTCCGGCCAGATACCATAATGAATAACCTTCGAAGATCTGCGCCAAAAATATGGCAGCTTTCGTGCGGTGAGTATGCGACAGTGCTAAAATGATCTCCTGGATCCTCACGATCAAGGGGTTTGCATAAAGATATTTCTCCAACTAGTCACGGTGACAAGGGCAAGTCAAAATCCGAAGCGCCGTCTCAGATCACAGTAGCAGCGTTATCCAAGTTTGACATGACCCATGAATTGGAGCCTGTAGTCTCTTGCAATACGATACAAGAGGGAGTTACCTCGTAATTCCTCCCTTACTTACTCAGAGTATATCGCTGCTAACTCTCGTCGTAGTCCTAGTAGTCACAGAGGTCACCGAAAAAAACTAGGACCACCCAATGCAAGGGACGTCATCCAGACCGCGTTTCTGAAAGCCTTTGGAAAGCAAGTTCCGTCGTCACGAAAGAAACAGGAAGGTGACCAGCTAAAGCGAGCCCCTGCTTTAGTATCGGACGAAGTCCGATCTGTGGTCACAGAAAGTGACCTCACACTCATCGAAGATGAAACTGCTTTGTGAGAGGATCCCTTCTCCCAGAAGTGCATCGCTTCTAACGTCCGGCAAGCGCCCGGGAGATGAAGGTCGGGCTAAACAATAAATCGGGTATTCAAAAATGGCTACATGCTCGGGAATATCATAAGGTATATACCGGCACGTTAGGGTTATCCTCGCATGTGACATTTCACACCATACATCTTATTTTTTCCTTTACAGTCTGTATCGGATAGAGCCTTTGACCGATTCCAGTTTCAACCCCAAGCAGGTACATCATCGGAATTTGGTCGGTTTCACATTTGCACTTACGGTATACGCGAACTTGACCCTGCCCATGGATTAGAGGATATCTATCGCGGCGCGATAAAGACCGCCCGGTCGCTATACCGGTGCTGGCTCAGCTGCAAGGATGCATTCCCGTCGTCTAATACGAAGGACGAGTGGGTGGTCGATGCGTGGAAAGAGGCATGTTTCAGACCAGAGGCACATTCAAATTTACTTCAAAATTTATTACCCCAAGACGAAGAGGCATGTCTCTTTTTGGTCACATGTGGCCCGGCTTCACTCGGATTTCAGTTCACATGTAGCAGCATGACGTTTCTCACCGACATGAAAACGAAGATTAAACACGTAGTGGAATTTTCCTATGAGTTTGACACTAGTAAAGCTCCCAGTATCATCGGCCGAAATGCAAGTCGCGCGCAGGCGTTGCTGGCCAAGATGACTTTCATTTACGGAGTTCGTCTCATTGCATTGGCATTTGCACCGAACTGAGAGCCATGTCGGTTAATAGGAATTCAACTTCGGGGAGAGTCCACGATATCCATATCGACACCCCATTATTCAGAAAGTCATCAACGTCACGTGGTTCAATGACAGGGATGACGATGGGATTGTCTTTTATGAACACTTCAATCCCATCCCATTCGTAGTTATTGCCCTTGCACTCACGGTGGTAAGGATTGAAGCCACGTGGCCCTGCCTGGATGCTGATGGGTTGTCTCCGTTGTTATCAGATAGAGTGGTGCATCGACGAGTGGTCTACTGGCACGTACAGAGAGTCCATGTGGACAGAAGAGCGCTGCAGAGCCAATTACGTTTCGCATCTCAACTCGCTTCGTGATCTCCATACCCACGGCCCCCACCAAGAAGGCAGAGACTTCCTGCAGAAGATACAATGTGACCTCCTCAAGAATGCACGGTCGGTTCCGTCTCTGTCTATCATTAATTCTCCTCGCTAACACAGTTCGGCACACTTGAAGCATACACGCGGGTGCCCCACCCGATCCTGTAACGGGGTTAGGAGGACTCAGTGTAGATGCCCTAGATGCTGCCGTTCATGACGACCCTCCTGAGCACGATCACACGGCTATAACGGAGGCAGGAAGGCTCTCTATAAATGCTCTAGATGCTGCCGTTCAAGACGACCTTCCAGAATATGATCAGCTCCCAGAGATAACGTTCTCTTCCGAGTGATAACCGCGAATTTACCCGTTTGACCATTATGTCGTGGTTCGCTGTAGTCTTCCCTTGTTGTCAATATTTGGCATATCAGCAAGTACTTTCAGTGTGACGCTGTATGGCAACTTACTATTTAGTGTAGCGGCTCACTGACAGGGCCTGACACTGTCAAGGTTCATGTCAGCTTCAGTTGACATCATGAGTTCATGACGCTTATGACACGTCGTCATGCTGACATGTACAACACTGTAATACACCGAAATGCGACGCTTGAATTTGCCTTTCATAAGTTTGCCAAAGGAATTCTCGGACTCGGGAGCCCCAGGATGCTGTGGCTCCGTGCTCTGCGGAGAATGGTCGTCCGTCGTCGACACCGAGTGGGATGGAGAAGGGTTGCCTGCTGGCCCCGGATGCGACCCTGTTGACAACGGTTGTCTATCATAGATGTCGCGGTATCCAACTCTGATGACGTTAATGAGCTCGACGCCGTACTGTCCGAGTTTATTGTCGTCGAATCATCCGTCAGGTACTGTATTGTACCCCGGCGCGTTCGTTGACAATTGATCCCCTGTCTATCCGCTTCTCCGACGCGGCCATCCCGACCTTAGCTACATCCACCGCGTTGACGCGCACTTCATTTATCTCTTGTACAGCTACAGCCTGAGGAACCGCGAGCACGAAGTTGACGATAGAAAGGATAAGAAGGATCTGAGAGGCTATCTTATGCCGTCGCATTTTCTGCGGGATATTCGAACTAGGTTAGACGTTGTTGTCAGTTGAGTACTAGTAGTTGAAGTGAGTGTTCGATTATCGAAAAGAGACTAAATTCGGAGCAAATGAAAGTGGGCTATAATTTTCGAAGATGTTGTAGATTACGATTAATGTAATTAATATGAAGGAAAAGACACACGTACTCTACCGTGAACACTGGCAGCTCGAGTCTCGAGATCAAGTATGCTGCTTATGGTCACGCCCTTACTCGGAGCCCAGGGGGACGTTATACTTCCGTTGAAATTGGCGACGTTCAACGCGACAATGAGTTGCTCGTACGAGTGAGTGCCGTGCCGGAGAGCGCACCGTCGGCCGTCTCGATGAACAGGTTCGTCGCGAATGCGACCGGGCGTATCAACCCTCCATCCACCAGTTATTACGTTTTCAGAATTGCGCTCTTGCCCTGCGCGCGATGATCTCTTGCTATGACGCGGTCACAGCCTTGATCAAGACCAAGCGCACGCAATTGCGTTCGTGATCACCAGTGCCGCAGACAGGAAAGGCCGACCGAATCGGAGGTCCGCCCTGAATCACGTGGGCGCGCCATGAGCTGCTGCTGCTGCGTTCAAGTTGCCACCGATTGCTCTTGCCGCGCCGAGCATTTCCTACTCGACGAGGTCGCCGATGTCTCCGTTTGTCTTCGTGACGGATTTGCCCTTCGGGATGATCGACTCGACCGATTCGGACAGCTTCGTGAGCACATTGCGATCCTCCTAAACACCACTGGCAGATCCTGTCATCCTGATGATGACTCGCCATTGATATTTAGTCTACCCACAGTGGCCTCACCTCCGTCTCTCCCACACTCTACCGTCCCAACAAGCGGGTCATCTAGTTCAAATAAGCGACAGTTGTCATCCGAGTCGTTTTGGGACGATGAGATGCCTACTTGCCCCGACGTTGGCAATGAGTCACGAGATATCGGGCCACGGTATATCCTGTCAGCTGCGGACATTCTCAAATTTGAGAACATGATTCTAGCATTGCGAAAAACAGAATGAGCCTGTGCGCTCACGCGAGAGTTCTATCACTTCCCCTGCCCCTCCGCCGAACCATCCTGTACGCACGGGCCGCGCACCGCGCACGATCCAGCGTCCCCAGTCAAATCGGTTGCTTCGCCTTCCGCACCGCGACAGTTCTACTCTCCTGCGGGAGCGAGTAGCAGGTCCCTCGTGTCAGGACGGCAAAGAACGCGCGGAAACTCACTACGAGGAAAAGTGGGCGACGTTACGAACGGCCGTCCTCAGATTGGTGTTACCTCTCTCGGGCAGGCCGTACGTTCCCTGTCCTCGCAGTCCCTTAGTTCTCTGCCTGGACTCCCGCAGCCCCCTCGGCAACGCACGCGACCATCGACGTCCTCAGGTATCCTTTCTTTAACAACCGAGGATGTGCCTTTGTTCACGCCTAGAGACCGGAGCAGTATCGTAGCCCTCATGTCCTTAAGTTGTCCCCGCCACCAGCGCGACGAAATGCCGCACGTCGCACGCTCGACCACACCGCCTCTACTCCGACACTGCGACCCGTGGTCTGCCGTAGACCATCGTTCCTTGATATGAGAGACGATGTAGACCGAGAACAGCCGCCACCAGATGACAGCTTCCTCGACATGGGCAAGGTTTCTTTGGATACGGTCCGAAGTAGCATGGAAATGGAACCTGCCCCCAGCTGACATCTTCCTTTTCCGCGTTGCAACAGTATAAGTCATAACATACGACTTCCCTTCGCTTGCAGATTCCCTTTTATCTTATTTGATTACAGTATCTAGATCTTATGTTGCACTTTCGCTTTCACCTGTCCATCACCTTTTTTAATATCCACATTCACTGATTATATTGCTTCTTTCGCTCTTTACGCAGCTCATACCCACCGCTTTCTCACTTTACACCCACCTCCACGATGCAATTATTTACACTGCTAACTCAACCACAGTATGAGGGACTGACTCTATATTGAAGCGCAGAGTAAAGTTATAGTTCATCAATTCATCATATCCTTGGGCGTCAAGTTGTCATCCCCTGTCAAGTGTCAATTGGGTATGGTGTATTGGTTACAGTAATCATAGCGCCCGTCGTCTTTATCCTTTCCGGACCTCCTTCACTGACTTCTCCGATGGACTACGATGTTTTCCGTGAAGAGCTTGCGACCAAGTATTCTACTTATGGCCACGCCCTCTGGGAACCGAGCCCAGGGGGACATTATACTGTTGAAATCGGTGACGTTGGTTTCATTCGCGAAGGCCGTTTCCACCGCCTGTTTAATATTCCGTTATCTGGAGATGATCCATCCCATCAAGATGGTGTTCCGCAACGTCATGAACCGCTAGGACTTACGATAAGATCGCCTACTGATACTAGCAGGCTCTGGCCCAATGACCTCCGCTCGAACGGGGTGTTGGATAGGAGTGAGGAACGTCGACGTGGGGCCAGAGAGTAATTGAGTCCCACATCTCACAATATTCCTTATTGTTGATTCCTCACAGACCTGATGAAGCTACACAAGTCTCCTTCTCATGCTCCAGGAGGCGGGGAGCAATTCTATCTCTTCCGATTCCAGCTCTGCGCAAGGACGCGACAGCTCGGGGGGCCTTCGCTAAATGCATTGTCAAGCACATCGATGAGTGGTTTGCGCTCGCTCGGGAGCGTGACTTAGGGATAAGTCGCGAGGACATCATTCTGGTCACTGGATGTCATCTGACGAGAACATGGGCTACAATTGCGTTCCGGGAGGAGGGAGAACAGGTGTCATTTGGTGTTCAAGTGTCTGGTGTTTCTGATGCAATGTGGCAATTTACGCGTGAAGGTGCCCAGGGGGTTGCATACAATCTTGGACCGAGCGGCCAGGTGCGTTTCCGTATACTTTTCTTGCCTCAACAGACCGCGACAGGTCATGGTCGATCCTTTTTCGAATCAGAATCTACCGGAGAATCAGTGCATATTCATTAGAGGATTCCGTGTTACCCGGTTTTCGAAGATAATACCAAGGCTTCGAGGAGCGGCAGGACCCGCTCAGCTTCCAGATGACGATGATCCTAACCCTGATACGCAACTTGAAAGCATCCCTGACGAGACACGCGTGAGATAGACATTCAATTCGTCATTTCCAACTCAGGTTTAACCATTCAAAGTATCAGGATCCTCTCCGCACAGTCATGGAGTATATCGCTGCAGTGAGTTGTCTTTCACTGGTGTTATGTGTACATTAAAAGGTCGCGCAGGCAGCACCTGACTGTGATATGGCTCTCGTCCACGATGACGACCTCCAATACCTTGACACTGCTGTATGTTCATACATTTTTTGATTGTACTGTCTTTCTCAGTTCGTAGTCACTTGAATCGCTCCGGCCAGATACCATAATGAATCACCTTCGGAGATCTGCGCCAAAAATATGGGAGCTTCCGTGTGGTGAGTATGCGACAGTGCTAAAATGATCTCTGGATCCTCACGATCAAGGGGTTTGCATAAAGATATTTCTCCAACTAGTCACGGTGACAGGGGCAAGTCGAAATCCGAAGCGCCGTCCCAGATAACAGTAGCGGCGTTATCCAAGTTTGACATGACCCGTGAATTGGAGCCTGTGCTAGTCCCTCGCAGTACGATACAAGAGGGAGTTACCTCGTAATTCCTCCCTTACTCAGAGTATATCGCTGCTAACTCTCGTCGTGAGTCCTAGTAGTCACCGAGGTCGCCGAAAAAAACCAGTACCACTGGCATTCGTTTTAAAGAGGGTCGCAGTCATCGCGAACGCGGTTGTGAAATCCATGGGAAAGCAAATTCCATCGTCACAGGAGGAACGGGGAGATGACAAGCTAAATCAAGCCCGAGACTTAGTAACGAGCGAAATCCAAGCCATGATTGCGGAAGATGACCTCAGAGTTATCGAAGAAAAATTTACCTAGTGAGACATCTCCTCCCTCCCTGAATTGCATCGCCGCTAACGTCCAGCAGTGTCCGGGAGAAGAAGGTCAGGCTGAACACCGAATCGGGCGTTCAAAGATTCTTCCACGCTCGGGAATACCATAAGCTCGCCAAACGAGTATACCGGGAGGCCAAGGTTATCTTTGCATGTGACCTTTCATACCATACATCTTATTATCTTCTTTACAGTATATGTCAGATAGAGCCTATGACCGATCCCAGTTTCAGCCCCAAGTAGCTACATCATCGGAGCCTGGTCGGTTTCACATCTTCACTCGCGGTATTCGCAAACTTGACTCTGCCCATGGATTAGAGGATATCTATCGCGGCGCGATAAAGACCGCCCGGTCGCTATACCGGTGCTGGCTCAGCTGCAAGGATGCATTCCCGTCGTCTCTTATGAAGGACAGATGGGTGGTCGAAACGTGGAAAGAGGCATGTTACAGAACACAGTCACATCCAAATTTGCATCCAAATTTATTACCCCGAGAGGGAGAGGCATGTCTTTTTTTGGTCACATGTGGCCCGGCTTCACTCCGATTTCAGTTCACATGTAGCAGCATGACGTTTCTCACCGACGTGAAAACGAAGATTAAACACGTAGTGGAATTTTCCTATGAGTTTGACACCAGTAAAGCTCCCAATAGCATTAGTCGCAATGTACATCGCGCGCAGGCGTTGCTGGCCAAGTCAACTTTCATCTACCGAGTACGTCTCATTGCATCCCATTTGCAGCCAACTGAGCAGCGCCATATGGTTCACAGGATTTCAACTTTGGCGAGCGCCCACGTTATCCATATCGACACCCCATAATCCAGAAAGTTATCAATGTCACGTGGTTCGAGAACCAGGACGACATCGGCATTGTCTTTCATGAATACTTCGCACCCATCCCATTCGAAGTTATTGCCCTTGCACTCACGGTGGTAAGGATTGAAGCCACATGCCCCCGCTGGGATGCTGACGGGTTGTGTCCGTTGTTATCAGATAGTGTGGTGCATCGACGAGTGGTCTACTGGCACGTACAGAGAGTCCATGTGGACAGAAGAACGCTGCAGAGCCAATTACGTTTCGCATCTCAACTCGCTTCGTGATCTCCATACCCACGGCCCCCACCAAGAAGGCAGAGATTTCCTGCAGAAGATACAATGCGACCTCCTCAAGAATGCACGGTCGGTTCCGTCTCTGTCTATCATTAATTCTCCTCGCTAACACATTCTTCGGCACACTTGAAGCATACACGCGGGTGCCCCACCCAATCCTGTAACGGGGGTAGGAGGGCTCAATGTAGATGCCCTAGATGCTGCCATTCATGACGACCCTCTTGGGTACGATCACACGGCTATAACGGGGGCAGGATGGCTCTCTAAAGATGCTCCGAATGCTGCCGTTCATGACGACCCTCTTGAGTACGATCGCACGGCTATAGCGGGGGCAGGATGGCTCTCTAAAGATGCTCCGAATGCTGCCGTTCATGACGACCCTCTTGAGTACGATCGCACGGCTATAGCGGGGGCAGGATGGCTCTCTAAAGATGCTCTGAATGCTGCCGTTCATGACGACACTTTCGACCACACGGCTATAGCGGGGGCAGGATGGCTCTCTAAAGATGATGCTGCTTTTCAAAACGCGGCGACCCTCCGGGCCCAGTCGGGTGGACCACATTATGCCGCCGTGGTACAAGATTTACCCGTTTGACCATTATGTCGTGGTTCGCTGTAGTGTTCCCTTGTCGTCGATATTTGGCATGTCTTTCAGTGTGACACTGTACGGCAACTTAGCTTCGACCAAACGTGTGACTGCGCCAGTGGAATGCCAGTGGTGATGGGCGGTGTATTTATTCGCCTTTTCGTTGTTTGCATATCCGCTGATGCATGTGCAGCACTGCTCTTTAAGCTTTAAGGGTTTACGCTGAGCCACACTCCACTCACTGGCACAGGGGAGTTGGTGGTTACTAAGCGCCCATTGTCCAAAAAGCCATTGATCATGGCCGATATTGAGCTTTAAAGCTGTGAAACTCACCCTCGTCACGCATGCAGTGCATTAACAGGAGCGCTGAATCGATGAGTACTCATCGATTCAGCGTTCCTGTTATTACCCGCTACTAACCACGGGTATTAGTGTCCCTCTTAAAAGAAAAAATTGAGGGAAAGAACGATGAACCAAAGACCGAGTGTGTCGCTTCACCTTTACTAGTAGATCCATCGTAGTATAATCCAAGCTTTCTCTCTACTAAACGCACAAAATCTCGACCTATTGCTCCATCTCGCGCTTCTTGATCTCAAACACCGTCATGTTTTTGTAGTCCTTCTCGACCTGCTTCGCTGAGATCGGTACGCACGAGCTTCATGAATGCCTTGCACACCTCGTTCGGTTACAGCCTTCGCAGCGACTTCGACCCTGACCCGTTCTTGCGTGACTTGCGTCTTAGGGCATGAGATTGGCCTTGACTGACACGTCACACTGATGCGACACCGCGACGAGATGTGTGGTCGCGCCTGCTGCCACCTCGTTCAACGCGACAATGAAGTTGCTTGAACGAGTGAGAGTGAGTGCCGGAGAGCACCATGACGCCGTCGGCCGTCTCGATGAGCAGGTTCGTCGCGAATGCGACCGGACGGGCCGCGGCGCGGAGATGAGACCGTCTGGTTACTAGTTATTACGTTTGCAGAATTGCAGAGTTCGAGCTTGCCACCCTTCAAGTTGCCCTGCGCGATGATTTCTTGCCAGTGCTGCGACACGGTGACGGCCTTGATCAAGCGCGCAATTGCTTGTGATCGCGGCGCCAGTGCCGCGGACAGGAATCACAGGATCGAATCGTACACTTGTAGGTCCACCGTGCCAGTGACGGCCGACTCGGACTCAGAGGATCCGTCGCCCTGAATCACGCGGGCGCGCCATGAGCTATTGCAATAGCTGCATTGCTGCGCTGAGCATTTATTGCCCGACGGGGTCGCCGCCGATGCCCCCCGTTGGCTTCGTGACGGATTGACACGACAGGACGTCAAGTTGTCAAGGCCCATCAATCCCACGGTGCATGTTTGGCAGCTACAGTATGATAGCATAACGGTAGCGCCCGTCGGTTCCTTTCCTTTTCGGCCCTCCTTTCCTGAGGTCCCTGATGGACTACGATATATACCGTGAAGAGCTCGCGATGAAGTATCCTGCTTATGGCCACGCACTTTGGGAACCGAGCCCAGGGGGACGTTATACTTGCGTTGATATAGGCGACGTTGGCTTCATTCGTCAAGGCTATTTTCACCGCTTGTTCAATATCCTACTCCCTGAGGATGATCCATCCCATCAAGATGGTGTTCCGCAACACCATGAGCCGCTAGTGTTTAGAACGACATCGCCTATAAATACTGGCACGCTTCAACCCAATAACCTCCGCTCAAATGGAGTCTTGGATAGGTCTGGTGAGCATCGACTTGGTGCGTCAGGGTAATCGGGTTCTACATTCACAATACTCCTCGTCATTGACTTCTTAGTATAGGCCTGATGAAGCTGCGCAACACTCCTTTGAATGCCATACGAAGCGAGGTGCAATTCTATCCCTTCCGGTGCCAGCTCAGCGCAAGGACACGGTAGCTCAGGGGACCTTCGCTAAATGCATAATCAAACACATCAATGAGTGGTTTGCATTCGCCCAGGAACGTGGCTTTGGAATAAGCCGCGAGGACATTATTCTGGTCACTGGATGTCATCTAGCAAGAACATGGGCTACCATTGCATTCCAGGGGAGGGGGGAACAAACTGCATTTGGAGTTCAAGTGTCTGGTGTTTCCAATGCAGCATGGCAATTTACGCCTGAAGGTGCCCAGGGGGTTGCGTACAATCTTGGACCGAGTGGACAGGTGCGTTTCTGTATACTCTTCTTGTCTCAACAGACCGCGACGGGTCATGGTCGAACCTTTTCGAATCAGAATCTACCGGAGAATCAGTGCTTATTCATTAGAGGCTTTCGTGTTGCCCGGTTTTCGATGATACTATCAAGGCTTCGAGGAGCAGCGGAGCCCCCTCGGGTTCCAGAAGGTGATTCTGATAGACAACTCCAGGGCATCCCTGTCGACACTAGCGTAAGGAAGCCCGTCTAGCATTTAGCAACCCTTGCTTAACAATTTGAAGTCCCAAGATCCTCTTTGCACTCTCCTGGAGTACATGTCTACAGTAAATGCTTTTTGAGTTATGTTGTAAGTTCATTGTGTCAAAGGTCTTGCAGGTAGCACCCGACTGTGATATGGGTCTCATACACGATGACGACCTTCAACCCTTTTGCGTCCCCGTATGTTCATCCATTGTTGAGTATACTATCTCCCTCACGCTCGTAGTCACCCGAAGCCCCCCGACCAGATGCTCTGATGGGAAACCTTCAGCGTCAGTGGCCATTAGTATGGCAGTATTCTTGCGGTGAGGATCCGATAGTGTCAGAAGGATCTCCTCGATCCTCACGATCGAGGGGTTTACATAAAGATTTTTCCCCAACTACAGTGTCAAGGGCGAGTCAGAAGCCAAGGCGCCGTCTCTAACGGTAGCAACGTTGTCCAAGTTCGCCATAGGCGATGAATTTTTTAAACCAGTGTTTCCTAGAAAAGCGATAGTAAGAGCGGTAACTCGTGAGATGGTGGTGGGAGATCACTAGTAAGACCCCCCCCCCCCCCGTACTCGGAATATATTGCTGCTAACTCTCGTCGTGAAGTTTCTCGGATGAAGTTGTCCTGCAGTGACCAGAGGGGAAAGCGAGGAGTGGCAAGAGACGAAATAGAGACGCAAAGAGAGGGTTGTGGACAGCGGTTCCAGAGACAAGATCAAGGACGTTAAAGACTAAGAGAACAGGACAGCACGCAGGAGAGGAGGATTGTGATTAAAACGCGATGCTCTTCTCGACGAGCAGGAGAGCGGGTTTATATACACGAGAAGTACCTATTTGTGGGGATGATGTGTGTATCGGCGTGAAGAACGAAGGTATTCGTCCTTGCCAAGGATACACTGTGGACGAATTGAAAGAAATCTGTTGGTACGAAAATGAACGACTAAAGCTAGATGTAAAGAAAAGTGTACAACGGCCGCGTGGCGGCCATGTTGGTTGGTTGACGCTATCCGAGACCGAGGACGAGAGATGAGATATTTGTTGTAGTGTTGTTCACTTTCGTTGATTCCTTGATTGATTCAGACCTTCCTGTTATAACCCGTCACTGACACGGGAAATAGTCCCCAATAAAAGAAAAATAAAAGGAAACGACGCCTCGCATTTAGATCCATCGTAGTATAATCCAAGCTCATCAGTCGGTCTCGTCCGTATGATACCCTGCACGACGCATCGCCCCCAGCCGATGTCTCGCCGCACCCAGGTCCTTCTCCAAACGCAAAATATCGACCTGCTGCTCCATCTCGCGCTTCTTGAACTCGAGCGTCGCCATGTTTTTGAAGTCAACGTCCTCCTCCTCGACTTGCTTCGCCGAAATAGTACGCACGAGCTTCACGAGTGCCTTGCATGCCTCGGTGACGGCCTTGGCAGCGACTTCGAGCCGTTCTTGCGTCTTGGACATGAGATTGGCTTTGACACGAGACGCTGCGACCAGCTGGGCGGTCGCGCCTGCCACCTCGTTCGACGCGACGATGAGTTGTTCGAGCGAGTGAGTACCAGAGAGCACGCCGTCAGCCGTCTCGATGAGCAGGCTCGTCGCGAACGCCACCGAGCGTGCCGCGGAGACGAGACCCTCGGTCCACCGGTTATTGCGTTTGTAGAATTGCTGTGTCGAGTTTGCGCCCTTGCCCTCCGCGACGATCTCTTTCTGCGACTCGGTTGCAGCCTTGATCAGGCGCGCAATTGCGTTCGTGATCGCCATTGCTGCGGACAAGATCGAATCGTGCACTTGCAGATCCACGGCCGAGGATCGCCCTGTATCACGCGGGCGCGCCATGAGCTGCTGCAAGCGCTGCATTGCCGCTTCGATTGCCTTGCCGCGCCGAGCATTTCCTGCTCGACGAGGTCGCCGATGTCTCCGTTTGTCTTCGTGACGGATTTGCCCTTCGGGATGATCGACTCGACCGATTCGGACAGCTTCGTGAGCGCATTGCGAACTTCGCCATTGTTACGCATCGCGACGCTCGTACGTTGATTACGGTCAACGAGTTCGAGTTTGTATGATTGCAAGTTAAGGAAAAATCTATAGCCCACATCGCCCGCCCCCTTAGCGATGGCAACGAGTTTGTCGGCGGCATCCTCATTATCGACCAAGCGGGTAATGCCTTTCACGCTCCGAAGAGTGTCCGCAAGTGCCTGAGCAAAATCGTTCGCCCCCTTGATGACATCCACGTGATCGCCACCCGGCTGTCCTTCGATAAACAGGTTAAAAACGGTGGCGAAATCCGTTGCGTTGCTTAGGGATTTCTCGATCATGGACAACGTATATTCCGGAGTCGAGGTCTGGTTTCCAGCCTGCATCGGGGACTCCACCTCGTAAATTGCCTCATCGATTTTAGTCTGACAGGCTTGGAGGATCGAATCTACCCGACGAAATTCTGACGAGGCCTTGCCAAGTTAGAATGACATAAACGTACCGATAATCTGGTTAAGCTTTTTCCGGTTGTCAAGGATAAGGGTGTCAATCTGAGCGTTCGTAGCTTCATCCGCAAAACCTTGAGTCTGTTTATTGTGAGCTGATAATCCACGATAAGCTTTCTGGAACAAACCTGTTGCACGTCTGAGAGTTGCTGAAGAGTGGTGTCCATGCCCGCTTGTAAAATTGCTATCTCCTGATCCTTTTCA
>WHVC01000371.1:0-21170 GCA_015178925.1 Russula emetica | reverse complement strand
CCGCAGGCAGAATAATTGCCTTTTCATCTGCGGGAGATATGAAATGGTTTTTTTTCGCAGAAATAAACGCGTCGTTTTGAAAGCCAATTCCGCTTCTTATAATACAGACAGAGTGGGATTGATGTAGGTGTAATAGAGCAAGGGTGTGGAAAGAAAAAAAAAGTTTTATAGGGAGGCCACGTCCGAGTCGCAGTCTGAGAAGCGGCGTAGTAGTGGTCAAATATGTCTGAAATAAACGGAATAACGGGCAGAAAAGCAAAGAGGGGGGAAAAAGTGATTAGAGTACCCCGTCCAGAAACGGGATCAAGAGCAAACAGTAATTTTCATGGAATGATATCGTTCAGCTCGTCATCACGAACACGAATCTCGACGACCTCTATTTCGTAATCTCCCGAAGGAGTGGACGTGGACGTGGAGCCACAAGCGGAGAATGGTCCATAAGAGGTGGGCGGAGAGGTGGATGCGACATCTAGGACCATGGTAAGAAAGGAAAGTAGACAAAGCCGAGAATTGGGGGATAGAAAGAAATGCAATATAGTACGTACAGCGGTCCTTTATGTACGGTGGAACGAAGAGGTCCTACAAACAGTTGTTCATTTCGTTGGTGAGCGTACTATTAAACGGTTTGGTCTGGTGCGGCGCTCACGCGGCAACGGCAGTGGCACTGCTGCTGCTGCGCGAAGAAAAAGAAGAGAGAAACGCTAACCTGATTCCATACGAACCCCTGGCTGCGCTGTATAGTCAGGATCGGGCGGAGGACGCTCACGGGGGTACGCCTGCCGCGAGGACGTCGGGAGCGCGAGTGCGAGACTGGGACGGGCTTGCCGCCGCCGCCGGACACGGTATTGGGAGGATCATCAGCACGCTGTTTGCCCTTGTCGCGTTTCTCTGGATCGCCTGAGGAGGGGTGGCGGTGGCTGCGCGCGGACGCAGCTTCCTCATCTTTGTCCGACTCGACGTCCATAAGCCCCGCGGCCTCGGCCTCGCTGCCTGTGGATCGGCCCCAGTTCCAGCCTGAGCGTCTTCGTGTTCTTCGACGTCTTCGAGGAGGCGGAAGAAGAGGAAGAGGAGTCGGCGTCTGAGAGCGAGTCCTCATCCGCGGCCTCTCCGGAATCCGAGTCCGAGTCCGAGTCGGAGGAGCCAATAAGATCGCTCCGGGTGGGATCTGCTCGTAGCAGGCCCAAGTGGGTGGGCTGGGGGCACGACCGAGGGGACGATGGCGGAAAAAGGGGGAGGCGGGGACGGGCGTTGTGGGTGGGAGGGCAGGTGTGGTGTTGTTTATGGTCTGAAGGGTCTTGAGGGGGGAGAAAACGTTCATTGTCTGTGTTGAAGATGATACAAGGTACAGTATACGCTAACTTGTTTATCGAGTCGTGCCCCGAGCGGTGGAGAGAGGAAGAGCTGAGCGCTGAGGAGCTGAGGCCGTGTCGTGAGTGACCCGTCAGGATTCCCACGGTAATTACCCTCTTGCACCTCATGGCCAACTCGAAATTCACCTACGTCCGTGATTTCGAACTTCCTGACCGTCTCCTGCCGGGTACTTTCATTGTCTTGCGCATAGATGGACACGCCTTCCGACAGTGCCCTTTTCTATTCACCACCCCTCTTCTACTCCACGCTCATCCCAACTACACAGATTCACCGAGGAGAACCACTTCGCGAAGCCCAACGACCACCGCGGCCTCGAGCTCATGGATCATGCTGCTATCGATCTTATGAGGGAGTTTCCGGACATCATTTTTGGCTTTGGACAGTCCGATGAGTTCAGGTATGTCTATCTGTCTATCTGATCCCGAAGGACGCCAATCCTGCCATTCGTCTTCCGTCAGTTTTCTCCTTCGCAAAACCACGACACTCTACAACAGACGCCGCTCAAAAATTACGTCGCTTCTGTGCTCCTATTTCACAGCTTCGTACGTTATGAATTGGAAATCATACTTTCCTGGCACCCCTCTTCGTCACATCCCTTCGTTTGATGCGCGCATCGTACTCTATCCTGGGATACGCGAAGTTCGGGACTACTTTCGTGGCGTCAAGCCGATAGTGTGTTACGCCTTTCCCGCGAACGGGGGCCGGCAATTGATCACTCTTATCAGCCCACATTAACAATCTATACAATACCGCCTTCTGGGCTCTTGTTCAGCATGGAGGGCAATCAAAAAAAGACGCCCACGAGTCTCTTCGTGTACGCTTTGCGTTGCCGCTTCTTCCTCATTCATATTTAATTACTTTGGCATCGTATAGGGCACGAATTCCGGTCAGAAACACGAGATACTGTACTCGAAATTCGGTATAAACTACAGCGCAGTGCCTAGACGCTTCCGCACTGGAAGCGTGTTGGTCAGGGAACAGGTAAACGCTTCAAGCATCCCTTGTAGTACTCGGCTGTCAGTGAACACGTCCTACGAATCAGCTCTCAAATGGTGAGATCGATGCGAGTGTAATTTCCCTTGAAGATACGTCTAGAACAAACTCATATGGGACTCCCACATCGGTACGTTCATTGCTTCGGAGCGCTTGTCGATTCTCCAATATCTGAGGCAGAATAATGTCACCATCGGATCCGAGGATGATGTAGCACTACCAAGAGTACATGGAAGCCAGAGGACCAGACAAGAGTCAACTAGGATCGCGCTGCAGCATTGCGACATTATCAAGGAAGAATTCTGGATCCAAAGGCCATATCTGCTATGGGACGACTGAGATTTGGGAGTGGTACTGTACTATATGTGTAGCACTGGGTACGAGGGGAGTATTCCTTAAAGTGGCCAAAGGCGGAGGTTGAATGAGGATTTGGAGACAATACAGTTGCAGTTGCGAGTGGTTCCCTTTTGCCTTCTACGCTCACACAGAGCGAGATTATCAAGACACCTCTATTGTCATCTTGATCGATAGATCAAATGTGAGTCTGCCTGAGAGTGACCACTTGTCCCGCTGGTAGCTTCACACTACCTCTGCTACCTTGTCTCCTCCACTTTTCGACGCTCACGGCAGAGGTGCTCATAGTCCATGGACCTCCGCGCCATCACCGACCTTGAGGGGGGGCGCTTGCAATCAGGTAAGTTGTTTGGACCTGTGGGTCCAGCGATTTCCCACCGATTTCAAGTTTGGAGGGCCAACATTGCCAATCGGTTGTGGGTCCACTTCTCGCTCGCACGTCCTGTCGCCACTGGCATATCGGGCCCTTTACATCCGCTTCTCTCAATCCTCCATCTACACGCAACAACGTAATGCTGACCAACACATTTTATCGACAGATGCCGGCAGTCAAAACGAACCATGGGACCCCGGCGTGTCCGTTACCCGGCGCCAAGTCACCACTCACTCCCCTGCTGCACCGGCGCCATCACCGTCTGCACCGGCTGACGGCCGCCACTACACATTAACACGCCACAAAGACCGCGGAGACTTGATGCCCCGCGTCTCAAAGGGCAAACGCTCGGATTCTCCGGGCCATCGCGTAGTTTCGCCTGACCATGTTCGCAACGATGAAGACAAGTCCGACCTCCCCTTTCTTCCTCATCATGCCTCCCCGGATCCTCCAGTTCAACATCCATCCGATCCGCACACAACACAGCCCGCCCACCTGTCAGGGGGACACGCCGAACCGCGTACCACGCACATCGTACCGCATCCGGTACGTTGATGTCCCCCCTTTTTAGAAATAAAACACCCTGACAAAAAGTTTCTCACCCCGCCGCTGCCACACATTTGTTCCTGACTTATTGTTTGTCACGCGCCATGATCAGAGTTACCGTGCCACCTCTGACCGCATTCGTGGTATGGGCATTAGCACTACCGCTAGCGCCCAGAAGGGCCTCCGACGCGAACGACGATCCGAAGACGACGGCACAGACGCAGTAGGGGATCGTGAACGATATCGTTCGCGTCCACGCCACCGCAGCACAGAACAGGACCCACAGTTGAACTTCTCTGTACCGTATTCCCCGCAGAAGCTCCCTCCCCGCCACCGTTCACTACCGTTCCCCCAGAGTCCAGATTCTGATAGCGCTAGTTCCCAACGCCCAACAACAACGGAACTGGCTTCCAATTCAAGTCCTAGACGCAACCTACGGTGCGATCTTGATCGCGATGGACCCGAGCAACTTGCTCTAGGTTGCGATGAGACTAGAATGCGACGGTCACCTACTCGCGGAGAGTATCACTCAGCGGGCGTACAGCCTGCACATCCGCAGGCCCCTGGTTTTTCCAGGTTGCGAAGCTCAAGCATCGAATCTGTTGAAGAGCGAGATGAAGACCCCTCGCCACCGCCGCCACCGCCGCTGATACAGAAAAAGACGACTCTGCCAACAGTTCCTCCAGCATCCGCTTCTGCTCCCCAGCCCGCTCCCAATGCGGGGAACTTTGGTATGTTAAGTGATAGCGAACTTGCCGACGAGACTGTGCACTTGCGCGCTCTGCTTGGCTGCCCACCCGGAGCTCCCGTGGGACTCAACGCGCTCGCGGATCCTCCTCCGGGCGAGAAGCCAAATTATCCATTGCCGACTCTTATTAAGCTCGCGATATATGGTAGCCCGCGGCGCCGCCTTACCCTACAAGAGATCTACCAAGCACTTGAAGATCGATTCGAGTGGTTCCGTCAGCGAACCGATGAGCTTTCTTGGAAAGTGCGTGTACAGCGTTTCCATTTCTTACCTTTTGGTTTTGGAGAAAGGATCGTGACAGAATTCTAGAACTCTATTCGGCACAATCTGTCTCTCCGGAAGTGCTTCTTGAAAGTGCAACGGCCGATCACGGAACCGGGCAAAGGCAGTTATTGGATGATCGACCTCACGCAGGGCGAGGGCAACAAACGCGTGAGGAAGCGCAACAAGAAGCCGACCAAGGGTCAACTCGCCGCACAGGCCGCCGCCGATGCGTTCCGTGCATCCACGCGGCTACCTGGTCAAGGTGACGGGCCGCGTCCCGCACCATATCCTACGCTATCGCACGCGCACTCACAACCGCAAATCGCCGAAGAAGACTGCGGAGAGGACGACGACGACTACCAAGCTCCTCCGATGCAAACAAACTTTGCGACGGTCGACAATTCCTTTCCTGAAGAGCAGCCTCATCATCATTCTCTACATCGCGGTTCTACTCCTACTTCTACAACGCAACAACAACACTCGCAACCCTCGGGCATGTCAATCTCGTCGCGTCAGCTGCACGGTCACCAGAACGCTGCGCAGCCCCTTCCGTTTTCGTCTTCGCACGGTACCCTAGGTCTTAATCCCCATATTGACCCAACGCTGCGTCCCATCCTATCTAAGGATGGTCTCAGTCATCATGCTGTCGGAGGACCAGTCGCTGCTGCGTCACACTACGATATTCTGTTCTCGCGCGGTCAGTCAGTCTCTGGCACGCCACAGATCCAGCAGCAGGTCTCGGGAAGTCCGCAGCAGACTCAAGTGACCCTACCACCACCTCCATCGTTAGCTTTGGCACCATCGCATCCCACATACCATCATCAGCTTTTGTCCCATCATGGGAAGGGGCCGCATGCATCGACATCGCGGGCTGTTTCTACGTCGTCACACATTCCTCAATGGCTTCAACACTCACCTTCCTTACTCCAGCAACAGCTCCAGTCGGACACATCGCGCCAGATGCAGATGACGACGTCCCCTCAGCAGCCCACCGCCCCCGCACAGATGCAGCTACAACCTACTCGCCTCCCGCCGATGCGCACGCTCTGCGAATCCCCCGCTGCCACAACGCCATCGCCATCGTTGCAAAAGCAGCCGACTCCTCCCACCTTAAGTACCACCCAGCGTCAGCAGCAGCAGGGCCACACAACGGCAACGACAACTACATCCGGATTCGCACGCTTCGCCAGTGCCCACGGCTCAACAGGTTTCGGAACCCCGACCTTCAGTAAGTCCGCACTTGGCAGAAACCCGCCAAACCTCATGCCCATGATACGACCTCTGGTTCTGTCCGAGGACAAAGGAAAGCGGCGCGCCACTGAAAGTGAGGGCCACGGCGATAGCGCAGGGGACGATAATCGTGAACGTGAAGAACGAGGAATTGGTGGTGGTGGCGGTAGTCAACGACACTTTGTCCCGCCTTCGCCTCGCTCTGGTATCGAGTATGTGCCGAGGGCAGACGGTGGGCTCGTCACTGCGCGACGGACGTTTGAACGCCATGATGTGGGCTCGGTAGCGTGGCTCAATCGTTTTGATCGTGGCGAGGAAAATCGGGGCGATGATTCTGGCGCGCTGCCACCCCAAAAAGATGCGACTTGACACCTGCATTCCTCCCCTCTCCCTCTATCCCCTCTATACCAACCGGCCCTCTTACAGCTATGTTGATATATCTATGATGCAATTTGGTCAATGGATGGACGGACCTCTTCCTTTTTTTTTTTTTTTGCTTTCTTTGCTATCCTTATGCTATCCATCTTCTCCTCACCCTTGCTCCCTTTATCCTTATATACTCTCCTATCACGACATCCACACACGCAACACTATTCGCAAATCTACGCATCTATCACCTGTATATCAGTCGCTAGTCGCTAGTCAATGGTTTCCCAAGGAAGGATAATAAATTAAGGCATAAGATAGTGGAGTTATCATGCCTCTCGCTGCGTGCTCCGAGATGATCCTAAACCTTCAGGCACCACTTTTTCACTTGACAACTTACCAAATTTCTCTCGCTGCTCAGAAATGGGTACTTTTACCTTCATACACTATTATCCACCTGTACTTGAGCTCAGTTGTAACATACCACTGGTACCCCATTCTTTTGTCGTCACTCAGGTAACATCAATTTTCGACTTGCCAATTTCCTTTACTTTGGGTCCTCACCTCACCCTTCCCTTTTACTGACACTCAGGGCCTGTTTCCTCTATCGACGTATATCAACCGCAAAATCATGGCATTGTTCCTTCCTGTTATTTCCTTTATTCTAGTTGTGATCGCCGCCATGCAACAAACGATACCATCCTTAGAACCTCCCGGCGTGCTGCATCTAACTTGCTGGCAGGTTCTGTTGAACCCCTGCCTACCTGAGCTTATCTGGCACCGCCATCTCCGGCTTCGTTCCGTTTCCTAGACTAGGCCGCTCGCATTCCGTCCACAACTCCATAGCGTGAGTGCAAAAGGGGCAAACAAGTTCCCACGTCACCGGGTGGTCTCTGTGGAGAAGACAACGTAAAACGTGATGACAGCTTGAGAGAAAGCCGCAATGTTTCCCCATCGCGACAGTACGAAATGCGCGCGCCTTTCGACGCCGTAAAGTCATACATACACAGCACCTTTCTGAATTCAATGTCAAGGGGCGTTAATAGCCGCCAGGAGTATTTTCTTTTTTGGTCCATTCAGAAAGGCGTGAGAGCGGCCATGCGATGTTATGCAATGCGATGGGCCAGTGATGACTTGGAGGGACTCGGAGCGCAGAAAGGTTAAGGACCTCGCCCAATGCAACAGTTGGCGACTTCTGCGTCTAAGGAGTCTGCGAGATCCTTAAGTACAGATGGGCTGACATGTCCTCCAGATCATTCGACTTGGAATCGTTACTACGCAAAATAAGTTGGAATGCGGTGACTGCGGCGAAGTGATGGAGGTAGATCGACTGTTGATAATTTGAGCGCGTCGATCGGAGGGCGCTGAAGATCCGTGCCGGTGACAAAACATGCACAGACAGGCTGGAATTTACGTTTACGCACAAGAGAAAAATTTGTTTACGCTAGCAGACGCACGAATCTCAGCTGTATTTGCAGGAAACTGTAAACAATAATGTGAGACATGAAATCAATGAGATGCGAAATCAACTGAGATTACTGTAAAGATTTCAGAAACAATTTCGATGCGCCAACGGAGCTAGTTCGTCTCATTCCATAACAAAAGCATGGGCGGGATTTGGCATACAGTAACTGGGGCTGCAAAAATCATGGCACCCTCCATTTCCGCGGGGCAACAAAAAATTGGGGTCATACTGTATAAAACTTATATTAGATCCAAAGCATAGTGCCAGAAAACAAAGCTGTCTTACTCATCACAAATTGTGATCTGATCGTGAAAAGGAAAAGGTATCCGCACGGGCATTGTCACCTTGCTGCATGCATGCTTTTTTGTTGGCCGTCGCTGCATTCAGCAAGTTCGCCGCCAAACGCACAGCGACATACAATCCCGGACCTTCGGAATAGAGCAGATGACGTGGGAGGCACCGATATTCTAACGCATACCCTCTTTCTTATCAATCAAACTGGTGCCGTGACAGACGGCATGATACGTATGCATGGCGAGGAACGCCAAGACGACGGAGAACGGCATGGGATCACTGAGCTGTGTGCGTCCTGTATTGTGGTATCGTGAATGAGTAGTGATGTGCCTGCAATTTGTGGCTGATGGTGGGATTGAAAAGAGGAAAGATAAACTGCGTAAATCCCACGGACAACCTTGGGTGACGCCGATTCGAATCACTGGACATAGCTCCCGACGCGGCGCCTGACGAAAGAATACTGTGAGGTCCAAAAGTGTGTTATAAGAAACAAAGCTTGCGCCATCCCCGATGGGAAGCGTGATGATGGATGGTTATAAGGCAAGCCTCTTGCGCAACTTTCTACACGGAGCTATCTGCAGTTCCCATATGGAAATATATATTGGAAGTGCCTGAAGGAAGCCAGCTGCTGGGGATTAACCGGCAGATGATATGACGTCCCTGGTGATGGCTGCAGCGCTGCCGCTGTCCCATGACCCTGCCGTTGACGTGTTGGGAGGTGGGCAGGCTTGCAAAGGCCGAATACCAATGTCTACTTTTCTGGCACTGTAGCCTGTCGTCCTGGACATCACAAAGACTCCGAAGAGTGATCGTTATAGTGAAATGAGCAGCAGGAAGAGCGCTGGAATGGGGGTTAGAAGACTTACGGCATGTGAGATAGAGGAACATATTGAGTGGAGCGCGGCCGCTAGCGCCTGTGGCTGCCAGTGCTCGCACGCTACCCTCTCTCCTCCCGCCTCAAGAATCCATATATTTAGCCACGGTTTTTCCATGACATCCGCACAACCTTTAAGCCGCGGTAATTCGCCCTAGTCCAACTTAACCTTGTCCGCATGGCTAACCCATACAACTCCGTCCCCTTTGTGCCCCCAACCTCCCTCAACATCACCGCAATCTCTGCACAGAATGGTTCATCCGTTCTCCAGTGCTGGCAGATCTTGCCAGGTTTCTCAACCTCATCACAGGCGGGCACAACCGGTGCGAGCATCCTACAGCTGGGTAACCTCGCCAACATGAGTTACTCCGTGATCCCGCCTAATTTCAACGCGGGCCTGCACAATGCGCCAGCTTATCAGTGCGTCACGTCTCGTACCCCTACTCATTCACCCATATTGACACATCTACCCTCACTGGAAAGATGGGTTGCATTTCTATCGGGTCTCGCGCACATCACCCTCCCCAACTCCACCGTCAATGCTTATGTCCCTGGCGGGAAGAATGGCCTCATCTTCGCGGCGGACACGGCGGCAGTGGGCGCAAGTGGCCACTCGACGAATTACCCGTCAAACTCCGAGACCATCGCACTGCAAATCCCCACAGGGGGTACCATTCCGCAGCACAATGTACTATACTCGGGTCCGTGTAAACCAGCAGAGCTCGAGAGGCGCAACGCCGGTGCTCTCAACGACCTCGACTAGAGCCTACGTCGGGCCAGCTGTATGTTCAACTCGGGTGAGGTATATGGTGTGGCGAGGTTGATATTTTCTTTCTGGGTGTAATTTTTTCGCATTCCCTGCCCATTCTGGATCTTTCAACTGACGGCATGCTCAGCAGGCTGCATGAACTACATTACGGGAGATATGCGACAGATTTGTCTCGTTTACGCGATGAGTACGGAGGCTGAGCGCGCTGTTTCATGTCACAATTTTTTTCCTCATTTCGTATACCCCCAAGGGCGCTCTTCTTCTCAGACCGCGCTCTCGCCAATTTTAGGGATCGTGCGTTAAATTTCTTGTGTACAATGGATGTATCGTCGTCTACGTACAAGTACAAGTTGGCCTAGCCCGGCAATACCCAGTGATTAATTACAGTAGCAGGTTCCAGTTTGAGGATCCTTCGTCTGATCCGTTCTTTCAATAAGCCGTTCCCCATCCACCACAAGCCGCGGCCTCCGAGCGCTTGCGTGGTTTTTCCTTCCTTTCCTTCGTCGGGCCATGGACCTGAAAAACAGGACTTGTACCTTGTCACCTGGACACCTTCACACGCTGTCCACCCTAATTCACCCCCTTGATTCACCTTCCCTTTTTTGTTCTTCCTCCTTGGAAAGTGCCTACCAACTTGAAGGTGTCTCGAATAATGCCAAGCAAATCACATCGTGTGGTGGGAGGGTTATTCTTAGAATTAGTGAGAATGACCACCCGCACAGCCGGCACGGCGGCCGCGGGCGACACTTCGGTATCCTGCCAATGATAGGGCCATTTCCGCATTACACCACCCTCAAATCGCTCTGAATTGGCCTCAACTATGCGGCGATATTACAGTAGGGTTACATGGTACGTCACAAAAATGCTCACGAAATGGATATATACGACGAGATGCTCCAGAGAGTGCTCAATCTCTACGTCACAGCGTTCTTCAGCCGCGCCTGAGGCCTGAGCCCCCGTCGCGAGTTTCGTAATCCTGAAGATTTGTGGCCTCTTGATGCATCTCCTCACCATCGTCGATAGGGGTATTAAAAATGTACAAAATGTACAATCCCCTCGCTTCCGAGTCAGTCAAGGAGTTTGACGTCGGATGACCTTATGACGGTAGAGGAACGCCTGTCATGCTACCACTCTTCCCGAATCGCGCATACGACCCTTGCACATGCCACCCTCAAAATTCTCGTCCGACTCGATTCATAGAAATACCATCCCTCCACACCACACTGGGTCGATCATGCCCCCTTTTCGGACGTGTCGTCGCTCATTCTTTTTTTTCGCATGGCTCTAGCCCTCGACCGTCATTGGTTGAAACCGATGTTCCGGATACACCCGACGCAGCCTCCGCCTGTGCCCCTACATTATACCTCTGTGCAGTTTCTGTCGTCTCGTGGGGCAGTGAATCAGGTTATTGCACACTCATTGGACATCGACAGCGGGGACTTTCCTACACAGTTACACGCCGCCTCAATCAAGAGACACATAAAAGTCGCGTCGCTGCTCCTTCGGAACGGTGCAGATCCTAATCTCGTGACTCTGAAGGCAGCTTTGTGATACCTTGTGTAGAGGAGTCACTCCAGATGACTCCTCTTCACAAGGTATCACAAGGCAGATATCTAGTCGTGAAATCATCACTTAAGATCGCGCCGGTACTGGGGCCGACAAGGATATCCCGATGTGCTGCAGCAGTTGTTGCTAGAACACGGGTTTGATGCGAACCTTCCGAAAAGATGCTGATCGTTGAAGCTCATTACATCTAGCATTCACGACCACCGAGTTGCTAGTACAGCATGGTACAAGAGTCGACGTCTTTGTTAATATAAAGATAAAGCAAAGAAACTACAGTTATGTGCAGCAGCATGCAAAGCACAAAGTCGCGATCTTCCGTCTCTCGATCTATTACGGTGCGAATCTGGCAAATCATCGACAGCAATGGCTGGACCCTGATGAAACGCCGCATCGCGGAAGGTGGGCAGCGACGCCGGAGACTGCAAAAGCTGTTGGTCAAAAAAGTAGAGGATTGCGAAAATGATCCTTACTCCATGCAGCATACAACGCTCGAAAGATCACACCGCCATACGTTCGACAACATTTAGACAAAGCCAGGCCCAGGATCAGGCTCATGGCAGACGGAGTGCGTGCAGATAGACGTGCAATCTTGTGGATCACGTGATAAGTGAGACAGGTGACGCGTTCGATGCGTAATTAAAGACAATTTAATACACGCGAACCACGACTCACGCCTGGTAGACGCCTACATGGCATGTCTGGCCTTGTGGGTGAATCAACGCATCCTTAATGATGCTACAATGGATATGAACTGATGACCTACAACCTGCGTCAGCTGGCCTTCTTGGAGGGACGACCGCAAACGGACACGTTTAGGACCTAGGACTCTGGGAATGTACGACTTACTCCCACCTTCACGTCTTTGGTTCGTGTCTTCGTCTTGCACACTGTCTTCTTACTGATCAAGATAAGTTACCCGCAACTTGAATCTGCCCACCTTCTTGGGCACCCTCTCGTCGTTTGCTACTTCCTTCGCGGTGTTTGACTTGTTACTCTCACGGTCTAGAAAATCAACGTTCCTCACATCCCAGCCCTTGCAACTCTACGAAATTTTACGAGATGAATCCGAACGACCAAAACCCGCACAGTGCTTCGGCTTCTCAGTCTCGCAGAGCTAAAAATCGTCCCTCACCGTGCCGATGATGTTGGTGTGAGTTGCCATTCCAGCACCACCCACATGGACTTACATTCCTAAAATTCGAATTTAGGGTTTGCGTTCGAAATTGGCAGCGGTCTTCCGAAAGAAGTCAGGCGCCTTCAGGACTTACTCACAGAGCGTGACAAGGTCATACAAAACATGAAAGAGGAAAAAGACGATCTTGAGAAGAGCCTTGAAGGCCTTCGTAGTGGCCTCTCAAATTGCAAGAGCAGAGCACCGGTCAGTCTTACCGTCGTTTCAACAAGCATTCCTCACTCTCTTCTTGTCAGACCAATACAAAGAGGAGAATCGGAACATTGGGATTATCTTGCGGGTTCTTCGGATTCAGTTTTCAGATTCGCAGGCCACTGTTCAACGTCTCGAAATTGAAAAAAAGCGCCTTGCTCGTCAACTCAACGAGGCTTGCGATGCTTCTGATCCATACGAAAATGAAGACCAATGGCTGAAAATGGCTGAGGGAACAAGACGCACAGGCTCGAAAGCAGGCAGCTAATCTCTAGCATGATAAATCGGATCATACTGACACAAATGAAAGCCAGGAATGAAACATGGCCACTTTGTCGGGAGAACAGTAACTCTACTGTTCGGAGCACGTTGCCAATGAACAATGCGCATTCGACGAACTCCCCTCTCCTTCGTTGACACCACCATCCATAATAGTCTAACGCCAACCTTGCTATCTTCTTCTCCTTCCATTAAGCCTCCTCGTAACATCTCCCCATGCAACTGATCTCCTGTGCGTCGTATAGCCATTTCTCTCTCTACGTCTACACGACACTTTCCTACCTGTGGCTATATGTCTTCTTTCGTCTCTGAGCGACCCTCCCTCCCTACGATTCCTGGCTCTCCCGAACCTCCAAGTTGACATCGCCTGGCGTACTATCAATTCGTTCACTTATCCCCAATACAGAGACAGTCGTCTGACACCGCCAAACTGATGTATAGGACCCTCATGCTCTGCAGCGTAGACGACAGGAACTTGAATGCGTTTCCTCCACCACGGCTTTGCACGCGCCGTCTCCCTTGCCGTCTCCGTCTATTACAGATCCACTCCCATCTACTCATACTATCTGCATCAGGCGAACTCTACGGAACCACATGTCCGCCTCCGAGTCGTCCTCGCCGATTCTTTTCCGATGCCGCTCTAGTTTTCATGCTCGACATGTGCACCAAACAAGGCATTTGAATGCGTCAAAGTGCACCCAGGATAATCGTTCCATGATGCTTTGGATGGCAATAAGTCAGGAACCCGTTGTTAGTGGTCGGCATTGTGACGGATCCGTCGGACGGGAACAGTTATCGGTAAGGGTGCTCGGATGCACCCGAATGGCATCGTGCATTCCACCAGCGCATCCCCCAATCCGTCCGTGTCATCTGGCACACATTATTCCCCACGGAAGTGATGTAGAATACTGCGAACCACGGCCTTGAAGTCCCGAAAACCTCAAGTTTTGATGTCGTGGGTTTATGTCTGGATAACTTTATGCGTAGGACCGATCATTCACTGTAGCTAGTCGACGCCCTGATTGTGACAGACACGGTCTCCATCATTCCATGACTACAAAAGCGTCTTTATCGGAACATCAAGAAGGATTACGATGCATTCGACGAATGACGCCGAGGAGAAAAGAATGCGCGTACGGGTGACAATGTTTGTTGGACATCGACTCGGATGACTTCATCTGGACTCATCACAGTAGCATGTAGGCTCTACGGCCCACTCATTTCCATATCCCCCTAGCCATAGAGGAAGGATATCACTATATGGGCCAGACCCTGCCATGCCTCTGGATCGGAGACTATAGCGCCAAAGACGTCATTACTCTCTGTCAAAGCAAGCATTCACAGTATTCTGACCGTGATAAGGGGAAGGTTCACCGTCCCTGAGGTATGTCCTCTCCTTTTCCTCGCGCTAATTAATCTATGGCTCGATCATGACGTTCGGGCTGTGGTGACCGTAGACTAACCGACACCAGGCATTCTCGACTGGACGACGTGGAGGACGGCAATGTGCTCCAGGCAGTATCTGATGTTGCAAACTAATAGAGTTGGTGAGATAAAGCGGACGCGCGCGAGAGGATCTAGATTAGATGTAATGCTCAGTGGTCGCGCGTGCGGCACGATAACTGTGTGTATTACCTAGATTAGATGTAATGCTAATCTAGCTATCAGTATGGTGATATGGTGTTAATGGTTCGGGCAGATTGCTCACCTCAGTGGTCGCGCGTGCGGCACGATAACTGAGGTGGCAGGGCTCTAAAGCCCCTGCTTATATATGTGTCTACTACGCGGGCTCTGTGCCCCAGGGGTATGGTAACGGATGCTAATTGTATGCTAAGGAATGTATGGGACCTCACAGATGAGGTCCCCGTGCTGTAGGTATGAAACATGGGCTTGCTGCTCGATCGTCCGTGGTGTGCGCATACGCGCTTAGTTGTTGGGCGCTCCGACGGTCCATTCCGTTCCGAGCTCCGAGGCGTGCTCGGATTCCAACACTCCCCCTCATTTCGCGCGGAGTCCAAGTCCGGCAGCGAAATGCTTGACCTTGGCCGAAGGCAGGGCCTTGGTGAGGGTGTCGGCGACCATGTCGTCGGTTGGGCAATAGATGAGGCGCAGGGAACCCTGCTCGATGACCCACCGAATGAAGTGGTAGCGCACGTCGATGTGCTTCGTGCGCGAGTGGTATTGGTGGTCCCGGGTGAGAGCGATTGCTGCCTGGTTGTCAGAGAAGAGGGTGGTGGGAGCGGTGATGGGGTCGAAGACGTCCGAGAGGAGGCTGCGCAGCCAGAGCGCCTCCTTCATGCCGTGCGTTGCTGCTACATACTCGCTCTCGGTGGTGGAGAGCGAGACGATCTCCTGGCGTTTGGAGGACCAGGAGACGGCGCCGCCATCGATGAGGAACGCGTATCCTGTGATGGCGCGCCTGTCTTCGGCCATGCTGCCGTCCGCGTCGGCGTACCCTTCAAGGACGCGCTTGGTCTCTCCATACGAGAGCCAGAGGTCGCGCGTGCCGGCCAGATAGCGGAAGATCCGCTTGACGGCCTCCCAATGTGCAGGCCCAGGGTTTGCGGCGAAACGGGCGACGGTGGCGACGGCGAATGCGATGTCAGGGCGAGTGGCGAGGGCTGCCCAGTTGAGGGCTCCTACGGCCTCGCGGTACGGCACATGGCGCATGCTTGCATGCTCTGCTGCGCTCGCAGGTGCCTGCTCTGCTGTGAGTCGAATGGAGGTGTCCATGGGTGTGGATAAGGGTTTGAGGTCGTCGAAGTTGAAGCGGCGCAGGATGGAGTTGATGTACGCGCGCTGGGACAGGTGGATGGTCCCCGCCGCCCGATCGCGCTTGATCTCCAGTCCGAGCATCCAGTGGAGCTCCCCGAGGTCCGTGACCTCTACGTGCTTGCGCAGACCGGCCTTGAACTCCTCGATAAGGCGCGGGTTGCTGGCGGCGATGGTGCAGTCGTCCACGTGTACCGCGACGACTGTGAGCTCATTTGACTCCTTGTTTGACTTGTGAAAAACGGCCTGGTCGACTGAGCAGCACTTGAAGCCGAGTTCGAGGAAGATAGAGCTGAGTTTTTGGTACCAGCGGCGGCCAGATTGCTTGAGGCCGTACAGTGTCTTCACGAGGCGCAACACGCGGTTGCCTGCGTCATGTGACTTGTAACCAGGCGGATGCTGCATGTACAACACCTCCCCCTCGTTCAGCACGCCGTTCAAGTACGCTCCCTTTATGTCGACCTGGTGCAACTCAAGATTAAGTCGATTTGCCATGGCTATGATGGCTCTGGAGGATGCTAGGCGGGCCACAGGAGCATAAGTGTCATCAAAGTCGACTCCCCCTATCTGGCTGAAACCTTGGGCAACCAACCGAGCTTTGTAGCGGGCGATTATGCCTGCTGCGTCCTTTTTGGCCCGGAAAACCCACTTGGAGCCGATAATATTCGCTCCCGGTGGTGCCTCCTCGAGTCTCCAAGTCCCGGCAGCCAGCAGAGTGGCCAGCTCTTCCTCAATCGCTTTCTCCCAGCGCGGCCAGTCAGGGCCGCGTTTTGCCTCACTCAGCGAGCGAGGCTCCAATGCCTCTGAGACTGCGGTGATGACCGCGAAGATGTACTCAAGGCCGTCAAAGTCTTCGAGTAGAGTGGGGACGCCGTCTTCCACGGTCCACACTCCCCCTGCTTCTTCCTCGTCTTCGTCCTCTAGGTCCTCCAGATCTGGCAATTTCGGCCTCGGCGGGCCGGGTGGCATGCGTGGGAGTATGCCTCGTGTTGAGGTAGTCCCCTCGCCTGCTTGTATGTCGCGCGCGATGCGTGAAGGTGTCCGGGTGCGCGTGGAGCGGCGCAGCTGGGTAAGTGTTTCTGGTTCCTGCTGAGGCTGATTTATTTGTGCAGGTGCTGGTGTAGGCGAGTCAGGCGGCGAAGAAGTTGAGGGGCTGGGTGGGACGACAGTCTGCTCGTTCCCTGCTTCTGGTAGGCTTTCTTCCTCCCCCTCGAGCTGTGCTGACGTCCCAAAATAGACGTTCCGCTCGACTGTGACATTGCCCGGGCCAGGCCAATAGACGCGATGCGCCTTTGCATCAACATCAAGCCCGAGCCACCGAGCCTCGCGCGCGCGTGCATGGAGCTTCGACCCATCGGTGCTGTGCACCAGGACTGGGAAGCCCCACGTGCGGAGGGCAGACAGGTCCGGTGGACGACCGTACAGGGCCTCGAAAGGCGTCTTGCCATCGAGCGCGCGCGTGGCTGTCCGGTTTTTAAGCCAGGTGGCATGCCTTAGTGCCTCGCCCCACAAGTTTTTGGGCAGGCCGCTGCCATGCGTGGCTGCGCGGATCCGCTCAAGTAGGGTGCGATTCAGGCGCTCGGCGATGCCATTTAGCTGCGGCGTGTCGTGCGTCATCAGCTTCCTCGCCGTGCCTGCCTTGGCCAAATGCTCATCAAATGCTTTGCTTAGGAACTCCCCTCCTCGGTCGGATCTCAAGACCTTGATTGCAGTGCAGTGGTGTTGGGTCGTTGCCCATGCCTCATATGTTTTATAGGCTTCAAGAGCCTCGTCTTTGGTCCGCAGGAGAAAGGCGGTCGTGTACCGCGTCGCATCATCTGTGAAGGTGACGAAGTACCTCCGGGCTTGACGCGTGGCGATTGGGGATGGTCCCCATACATCGGTATGTACCTCATCTCCAAAGTTCTGGGCAGGTGGGCTGATCCTTACTTTCGGGATAGGTAAACGGGTGGCGCGCGCATATGTACAGGCATCGCAATCTGCCTCCTCGGTGCCTGGGTCCAATTCGACCCCTACGACTGCGCCAGTTTGGACAATCTTCCATGCACTCGAGGGTGCAATGTGGCCTAGTCGACGATGCAGTTCCATGATCGACACAGGCTCCACGGCATTTATGGAATCCAACGCGTGTACGACTTTGTACAGGCGTCCTGGGGTGCGCGGGATGCGACCGATGCGTTTCCCCTGTGGGGATGTGAGGTCGAGATGGCCCGCGCCGATATGGGTATGATACCCTTCTTGGTCCAATGAGGCCAGGGATACCAGCGTGTAGCTGACGGCAGGCGCGTGTAGGGCTCCGTGCAGGGTGAGCTCCGTCTCAGTGCCTGCATTTGGTACCTGGACGGCGAGGGTCCCGCGTCCCACAGCTGGAAATCGCTGCTGGTTGGCGGTGTTCAGGAAGATGGGTGGCACGAGGGGTGTGTAAGAGGTAAAATCTGATTTGAAAGGGCTGATGTGACGAGTCGCGCCCGAATCATACAGTTCGACGCGGATGCGATTATCCGTGTTGTCGTCGGCTGGGGTGATAATGGCCCCAACCCATTCCTCCTGTTCCTCAAGGAACATACTTTCCTCCCCCTCCTGATGCGGCGCGTCTTCAAAGTCATCAGGTGAGCCCAGCAACGGGTCTGGCTCTATGCTGACAGTTAGCTCCAGGTCGACAGCCTCATCTTCGGCCATCCAGAACCCGTCGCCTTCAAAGTCGTAGGACGTGACAGCGTTGGCCGAGCCAACGGGTTTATTCTCGGGCTTGTAGCTGGTGCCTGGTGTCTTCGCGGCCGGTGTGGCCACGGTTTCCTCCTTGTCTTTCTTGGGGGAGCGGCACTCTCTGGCCCAGTGCCCGGACTTTCCACAGTTGTGGCAGTTGCCCTTGCGGCGCTGTTTCTTCTTTCCACCTTCGGAGCCTGTAGCTGCGAGGGCTTCATCTGTGGCCTCCTTCTTTCCTCCTTGTCCGTGCTGTCCACGTGTTCGCCTGCTCTTCAACCGCTCGGCCTCCTCATTGATCTGGTTAATGAGAGTGTCGATGTTGATGGCTTTGGCACTGTGGACAATGAGGGCCGAGGAGAGGATGTGCGACGCAAATGTCGCGAGCTCATTTGGGATGCCTCGAAGGATGGTGCGTTCGTATTCCTTCTCTGTGACTAGAACCCCGGCCGCTGCTAACTCTTCTTTCTTGTAGCATAGGCTCGCCAGGAATTCCCGGACGTCCCCTCCCTTTGCACATCGCATTTCCAAAAAGGACTGGTGGAGGTCGGCCTGCGCGTATGCGCTCTTGGCCTGGAACTCCCTGGTTACCATGTCCCAGCGCTCCTTTGTGGTGGGGCAGCTGCTGAGGCGCATGACTGTGGTGTCGGGAAGACGTTGGGATAGGAGGTAGCTGGCGACGGAGTCATCGTACTCCCATTGCTCAGTTGCCTCAATTTCAGCTTCTGTATGGTTGTCCGGGTCGGCTGGTTGCGGGCATTTTCTCTGGCCTGTGAAGTACAACCATCGGCGCGAGACCTTCATCGCATCCCGGAATCGCATAACAAATATGGCCCAGTTGGCGCCATTCGTTTCAAGGCGAGGGATGTTGACTAGAAGCTTCTCGATGGATGGGATGGAGCCAGATGGAGTCGATGAGGAGGCAGGTGTGGGGGCAGGAGTGGACATTTTGGCAGATTTGGATGAGGATCCGGAGGCAGGTTTAGATGCAGTGGTACTAGCTTGGGCAGGGCCCATAACCTGTTGCAAACTAATAGAGTTGGTGAGATAAAGCGGACGCGCGCGAGAGGATCTAGATTAGATGTAATGCTCAGTGGTCGCGCGTGCGGCACGATAACTGTGTGTATTACCTAGATTAGATGTAATGCTAATCTAGCTATCAGTATGGTGATATGGTGTTAATGGTTCGGGCAGATTGCTCACCTCAGTGGTCGCGCGTGCGGCACGATAACTGAGGTGGCAGGGCTCTAAAGCCCCTGCTTATATATGTGTCTACTACGCGGGCTCTGTGCCCCAGGGGTATGGTAACGGATGCTAATTGTATGCTAAGGAATGTATGGGACCTCACAGATGAGGTCCCCGTGCTGTAGGTATGAAACATGGGCTTGCTGCTCGATCGTCCGTGGTGTGCGCATACGCGCTTAGTTGTTGGGCGCTCCGACGGTCCGTTCCGTTCCGAGCTCCGAGGCGTGCTCGGATTCCAACATCTGATTCCCTCGATAACATCCATACAAAGATAAGGTGGACAAAGGCAAGGGCATTCTTGTCCGGTGTGTTTCCGCGCATACATTATACGTGATTACCAATTGCGACAACATGGCATCATGGTATCGGTACAGCAAAGGTCTCATCCGAAATGGTCGGGGTCAATTATCGCAGGCTGGGGGATTGTTCATCGAGGACGGCGTAAAAGTGAACGATGCAAGGAACCGGAAAGCACCCAAACTTCGGTTTGATGCGTCATCTCTCCGAGTCGGCAGTCAAAGTCAATGGACGGTCACGGTCAACTTGAGAGCTTCAAGATTGTGAAGCTTTGTCACTTGAATGTTATGTTTGATGCTATATGTAAAATGCGATGGGTTGTATAGCGGGGTGCGGAGAGGTCGCGGTGATGATACGGGCAAAAGCTGGCAAGGCTCGAGCCGCTCGACGACAAAATTTCGACAAATTACTGTTAAAAAAATCCCTTTTACGGCACTAATATGGTGGTGTCGGGTGTCACAAGTATGAAATTTTTTTCTCTATGTCCTTGGAGAAAAGCGCAGCCTTGAGAGGGATGCTCTCGGCTATCGTACGTACACGAGTACAGTACGTGTCTGTATCTGTATTTTTTTTGGTCAGCGGACCGGGAAGAGAAAAAGACAGACGTGGTGGCCTGAGCGCGTTACGTTGTATATACGTATGTCGCAATCGCACATCATATACAGTAGCTTACAGCTTATTATGCAAAATCTTATTATTTTTTCTGTTCAGTTCAAAAAGGCTACTACTCTACTACGTACATCGAAGATCTTGGTTCAGTCTCAAGCAAAAACAAGTTTGAAAAAATGAGGCATATATGAACGAAGTCAGATCTAGTCAGTAATCCCCATATTCAAAAAGGCAAAAAAAGGGTTCGCAGGCGTGGGAGTGGGAGAGGTCGGGTAGAAGAAGCTGTACGGCAATAAATTATGGTGAGTGGATCAGAGAAAATTCCAAGATCCCGAAATACCGCTTTCCCCTCCGCCAGTTTTGCAATTGCCAGCTGCCAGAGCACAAGGTAAAAAATCAAGAAAGGGGATGAAAAAGATGGGGTTAGGAGGAAAGAAAAGGGAGAATGACGCAGACTGTAAATCCCGGGGAATATAGGAGATAAATAAAAAACCAAATTCAGTCTGGGGGGTTCGAGCCGTCGACGGGCGATACGTGAGACACACCAACAGAAATAAAACCAGTTGATGTACAAACAGGGAGGCAAGATAGGGAATTGGTTGCAAATAAAGAATGGATGCGGGGTAGTGTAGGTTGGTGGTATGGTGGTATGGTCGCGCGGGAGGGCT
>WHVC01000370.1:0-21367 GCA_015178925.1 Russula emetica | reverse complement strand
ATCGTACGTTTGTACTGAATTTACCAAAGTCCGCATGATCAATTCTGCCTCTGCGTCCTGCATGTACTTTACGTTCCGCAGTCGCCATAATTGATGGTGAATATCAAATCCGCGGATTGCGTTGGTCGCGAGGCTGCGCTTGAAATCCTGTTACACGGGGCCCGTTATGAGACAATCCCCGTCTAAACATTTTAGTGACAGTACAAAATTACCTCTTGAAAAATGCGATGCGTTAGGGTTCGACGCCAGCCCTCGATCCTGCATGCATTTGCCGTCACTTCTCTAGAACCAACGACATCATCGAGAAAGATGACCCCACTGCCCAGCTGGGAGTTATCGCCAGGGCCTTCGTTAAATGGCGCTGAAGGGAACCCTATGGTAGTTGCTCCGAGAATGTCCTCCTCATATCGTGACGCCAATCGGACGAAACGCCCCACATAATCTACAAAGCGGGCTCTGACTAGAGGTTCTCCGAAATGGAAATTGATAGCCGAAATGATCTGAGAAACGGGGATAAGGAGAGGCGCATTAATACGGATGGGTTTTCATTGACCGTCCTGTGCACTTACATCCTCAATGAACACATTGTCGGCATTATCTGCTTTTGCAGTAAAGTCACTTTTCTGCGTCTCCTTTTCTCTCCCGGGAAGACGGCCAAGTTCATCTTCGCTGCCTATCGAGGATTCGGCCTTGAGCGTCCCGGCGCGTGTAAGGGTTAACGGTGGCCCTGCATGGGTTCCAGACGGAGGGTGCGAGGAATGTATGTCTTTTGATACGATCATTCGGCCGCTGGCCACGTCACATAGTAGATCCCAGGACCCTGATGACTCAAAAATAGGATTTGTTACCCCCGCGATGTACGCTGGACTAGCAGTTGGGGTTAAACTGGATTAGTTAACAGTTATGTTGCGGCAGTGTAAGACCCTTACACTGATTCCCATTCGTCTCGATTTATGAGGTTTGCATAAGGAAAGGCCCGCTCGATGAAGCCGCGGAGTACAATGCCACAGCCTGAGCCTAGAGCACATGCAGACATACATAACTGGATACTTGGCCGGCGGGCCGATTATGCCCAAGGAAGATGATTCGTTTGCCAGTTACAAGTGCGTTAAATAAACACGATAATTGGGTGAGTGAGGCTTCCATTGGAATGGAGATGAGGATGTAAGGGTCCACTTGTGGTAGCGGTGGAGAATGTTTGGATGAGCTGAATAAGGGAGTACTGCATTGCGTGAGTCAGTTTTGTCACATAGCAGTGCCATCTTAGCGATCAGGACACTTACGTCGCCAACTTCCTGCGGAAACGTAAACAAAGGCATCTTTATCGGCAGTTGGTGGCCCTTATAGTCAATTGTCGTATGGTAGAAGTGCGTGTCTTTTGTTCCCAAGCGAGGATCCGACGTCCCCGCGTTTATTGGCAGTCGCGAGTGTGGTCCATGAGAGGAACTGGACGAGTTATCTGTAGACCTTCGGCCACCCTTGGTGGCCACCGAACTGCCGTGACTTCCGTGACTGGAGGCGACTCCATTAGAAGAACCATGGTCGACCAAGGTTCCTTCTTCGCCGACCCAGACAGCACTGCCTCCCAGGGTGAATGACGACGCCTCAGATGGGGAATGTTGGTGGGTTCCATTATGATGAGAGACGACGGAGGGGACCCGGGTGCTTGTATCTGAACTTGCACGGCCTTGCCCTCCCTCGCCGTTCTTGGTTCTAATCATGATACCCTCATCGAAGCTGGAGTGGGATCCAGTGGAGTTCGTTGGCCTGTGATTACCCTTCCTTTGAGATGCTGAGATGCCTCTGATGAAGCGCGCGGCGAGTTGAACTTTTCAATAAAGACGTCCCTTGCGCTCCGAGTTGCGCATGATCATCTTTTCAGAGCGTGTCAAGATCGGCGCAGCGGACAGATCCATTGAATTGATAGCGTCAAATAGTCGCGCCAGACAATCTTGGGAGGGTGATGTGAAATAGTCGTCGAGGGCTAGGAGAAGCACGGGCTATGTGATGGTTATGTCGGCGACCGTCTAGACCAGTTGGCATATACAGCGGCGCACCTTGAATATCTGTATAAAAGGATGTGGCGTACATATTGCCATGGCTTTCACTACAGCACCCCTTTCCAACAGCGTGGTTTGCATCAGTACCGAGCTTCGGGGATCGTAGTGCCTCTCACCTTCGAACACTCTTGTCGTGTTTCGTCCGAACGAGATTGAGTACATAAAGCACTCCGACTTGTCCTCCTTTCCCGGACTATCTGGCGTTTCCAAGGCAAGTACTGGCTCGATCATGTTGAAAGGTGTCTGGTTCAAAAAGAAAATGGTCCAGTCCTCGAGATGTTTCTCGGCACCGTCAGGTAACATCAAGTTAGCGAGAAGTCTTGTCAAGAGGTTAAGATGAGACTTGGAGGTTGCATTATCAGTTATAACGACGCACCCTTCATCCGCTCCCAACGGCTGTGGAAACTGGTACGTGAGTTGGGCACCGCGATCAATATCGAACTCGGCCAAGAGAACGAAAGAACAGTGTTGAGAATTGACCCCCATATCGTAGTTGGCGCAAGTATCAGTATCTTGGAGCGTCGAGAGAGGGTAGATGGCCCCGCGTGATCGCTGCGTTGTCGGACTCGGAACGAGTTATTGAATTTCTATACATGGTATAGCCTATTTTCGGCAGGCACCTGTCTAATTATAACTCGGCTACACTTTTCTAAGTTACATCACCGCTCTACTCAGAGCTGCGAGCGCTGCCCTGATGTTGGAGACGCAATTCTCCAGCTGTATGCGCATTCGTTCTACCATACCGGTCAAGGAAAACAAGTTGTCAGTGCGAGCTCCTGGAGCAAGTGCCGAAAACCATGGAATATGTAAGCGCGAGGCTTGGATAAAAATAAAGTGCGTGAGACTCTGAAAGAAGAGCGAGCCCGCGTGCCAGGGGGAAAGAAAGCGTAGGAAGATGGTGTGAGAGGAAGAGGGGACATGCCTTGTTCTCTTTCCGCCTCTGCGACGGCATCCATCTCGCGGGCCAGCGACTCTCCCGCTCTCTCGTTCTCGGCGATGAGGCGCGAGAACACCCAACTATTCATCAAGGCGATGATCTCAATTTGTTTATCTTTCAGATCTGTAATCATCTGTTCAGTTTTGCGCTCTATCAGGTGAGGCACAGGCGCGAGTCCACGCATATATACGCATGCATGTATGCGCCGAACTAACTTTGATAAAACTCCGCGTCACGTCGTACCTCGTCATCAAAAGGAGCAATAATACAAGCGTTTCGATCGAGAAGAGTAGAAGTATCTCGCAAGATAGCAGCGACCGAACGTGTCCGAGATTTGTTAGCATCAGGAAGCGTTCCCGATGCGGTTGTACCAGAAATCACCGGACTTGGTGATGAATGCACCCTTACAGAATGGGCAGAGTCTTTCACAGGGGACGAAGGATGGGGTGATTGAGTGTCGGAAGACATGGTTTGCTGCACGAATTTGCGCACAGGCTTTGAAGCAATTTTATGGCTTCAGACGCGTCGTGGTCTCGTGATTCCCCATCGACGGTCACGTGCACTTTAAGGACAAAATGTCGTCGAAGAGAGCGAGGGAATCCATTGAACAATTTTATGTATAGGGAAGACACCATTCACCTACAACTACCGTGGCGCTGGTAACCCCGAGGCAACAGCACCTATCTCTGTCAAGCGGGTTAGCGGATCAAGAGTTCCCTTAAACTCGGGGAGGAATGCTGCGTCTGTATACGGACAGCGCACGCTCGGCGAGCCCTTGTAGATAGGCGTATAGCTAGCCGCGCAGATCTCGAACTCAGTAAATTCATCATACGAGATCTCTACTAGGTCTCGCGGATTGCGGTCGCCAGCCGCAATCCTTTGTCTCGCCTATTGCTAATTAGCAATTCCCTACATGTCAATGTAGGGGTCACCTTACCAAGGAGACAATTTTTGGGTCTGGATTGAGATCAAGCAACTTCCGCGCAAACTTCGCAGCCGTCCCTGCATTGCCTGCCTTCGTGAAGACCTGCATGGCGCTGCGCAGGGCAATTTGTAGGTGTGGAGGTTGAAGTTGGCAATGCGTGAAATACGCCGCGAGCTCAAGACCCCTCCTAACGTTTTCTGGTTCTTCTTGCGCAACACGGCGACGCATGAGCTCAATCGATACACCGAGCAAATATTCACGAGCGGTGGTCGCTGTACTACGCCACTATAACGAGTTAGTATATGCCGGCAGTACGCAGGGAGACGAGGCTTTACCTCCTTGGCTTCTTCGTCCGAAGTAACTGCTACGAAGAGGAGCGACTGTAAGACAGAGCGGAATATCGCTTGTGCTTCGGGAAGTTTCGCGCTAGACACCGCTCGGAAAGCCTCCAACAACTCCGCGCGAACTTGACGAAGGTTCTGCACCGCCGTAGGTAATACTCGAGAAAAAGATGATTCTGCGGGGTCGCGACGAAGATGCAGTTGCAGTGGGGGAAGGGATGCTAGCGGTGACAAATAAGTGTGTGACGACCGGAATGTTGACACGAAAAGAGGTTTAAGGAGGGAAAAATTGACGACTCCAAATTGGCGGTTGAGCAGCTGTAGAACGAAGTGTCAAGATTTTGTATTGTACTTGGTGGGGACTAATAAAACGAACCTGCATGGCTGTCTCAAAAGATCCCGCAGAGACGTGGTCCCCGACAAATGGAGAGTTCCGCGTCCAAATTTCAGTCTCGTCAACACCTGGCGCAGCGCCAGGTCCGAGCTCCTCCGCTTCGTCGGCATCAACAAACTCAGCCTCCTCCGCCTCATCTGCGCCGGTATCCCCGCCCGCATCGAGATCCCAACCGTCTTCATCAGCCGCCAGATCTTGCTCTTCGTCCTTCGCCCAGTCATCAAGGGCCACAGATGCAGCACCGGCATCACCGTTGGCGTGAGGCTCAACCCCGGTCTCCAGGTTCCCATTAACGAGAGCACGGTCGAAGAAACTCTCGCCGCCGGGAACACTTGGCCACACAAGGTTCGCGGTTGGAGTAACAACCGATGGGGTCTTCATGTTCGCCTGACCGAAATCCGGAATGTCGTCAACATCCGATTCAGTCAACCCAGCGGCTTCGAGAATTTCGAGGGCAATATCGTCAAAGCCATTCGTCTTGGCGGTCAAATAAGCGAGAGGGTCTAAGATAATGAATCAATAATCCTGTGACTCTCAGACAAGCGCAGTAAAGTACGTACGAAGCCCAACTTCGCGCAATACGGCGATACGGCTATGCACATCCCCGACGTACAGTGCGTTGTGGAAACGAGACATTGGGTCGCCACGTGCCTCTGCAATCTTTTGCATTTTGACCAGTTTATCGGTGCTTCCGGTTGCAAGGTATAAGAACGAGAGGCGATCGAAGTTTTTAGTTTGCTGATAGGCTTTCTCAACAATCTGACATGACACTCAGAACAAATCTGGAGTAGCACGAGAAGGGCTACATGCCTTATGGTTCCCTTGTTTCAGGGCTTGCTGGGCCAGGCGGCTCCAACAATCAGCACGGTCGATTGCTTTGGCAGTTTCGAGAGCGACATCAAGATTGCCACACTCGATAGCTAGGTCGAAACGAGTATTTTTATCCTCAACAAAATGAAGTGCAATCTATCGGGGGGAGGTTGGTAATGCCTATTTAGAATATCTTAGTACTACGTACCTCAGGGAAGCCCTTTTGTTGCAAGTAGGCGATAATGCTCTGGCCGAGCAAACTCGAAGTACGAATGAGATACAGGACTTCGTCATAATTGTCACGGATGAGCGCAAGCTTGAATCGATATTCTGTGGGATCAATAGTGATGGTACGAGGCCGAGCAGAGCGGTCCAAACAGTGCACGACCTTGCCCTTGATTCGAGTCAGGTAGACTGGGTTGTCAAGGGTACAAATGACCCCGTGGTCGCTGCAGTTGTGAAGGTGAAAAGGGTGTCAGGTACCAGAAATAGAAAACAGACCCCTGAGGCAGACAGTATTTGACGTGATTAAGAGTAGAGTAGATGAATACTCCCGAGTCGTCCCATGCACCAGACTTGATTCGAATAGTCTCATGAATCAGCGTACTCTGGGAGAAAGTCTTGTTGGCAATTGTGATGGCTGAGGGTAAGGACAACAGTGAGATTATATTCTACCGAATGAGATAAACAGGATACTTACTATGCTTACTTAAAAGAGCAACTTGGGACCCATCCTGACTCCACATGATATATTTCACGGGGGGAGTGTTAAGCTCAGCGATGGTCTTTTGTTGCTGGATGTCGTAAAGAACAACAGAACTTGTGGAGCTGAGGATAAGGCTGGCGGTACCGCCGTAGAAGATTTCGTTCGTCTGAACAGGCGGTTTTATGGTCTTGACGACAGCGCCGGTCAAATCGCAGACCTCGATGAGCTACCCAGGAATAAGATAAATCATATAGCCCTCCAAGCATGCTGCTGGCATACCTGCGTTGTCTTATTAAGAGTAGCAAACCGATTGCGGGCAACAAATATGGCGCTCTGCCCTGAGCCCCGTTTCCCATCGAGCGAGGAGTCTTTCAACTCTCCAGAGATATCCTTAGGAAGGTTGGTGAGCTCATACAGCCCATTGTCAGATGAGATGGTCAACAAGACAGCACGTTCCGCCGGGTTGTAACTGAGCGTCCTCGGGGGTACATATGGGCTGCCAAACTTGCGTACGCTGAGAAGACCTATGTCCGAACCCGTATTGATGTCATACGACCGTACGTATTTGTCCCGGACGTAGTACACAGTATCTCCATGAAGAGCAAAGGCGGGGCGTTCACGCTCCAGCTTGAAGACAATGAGACCGTTGTCGTGACCTGTTTGTAGAGCTGGCGTTAATTGGCGTCTAGTGGTAGTATCAGGCACGCACCCGCTGCGAAGAGGTTAAGCTCGGGATGCGATGCTAAAACCCAAAAGCGATCGTGTTCTCTGCGGAATGTTTGTACGGCAGATCGCTTAGCCAGATCCCAGACTCGAACTGTTTTGTCTTCTCCACATGATACGATCAATTCGTGCTTGGGGTGGAAGACAGCGCTTGAGACATTGTTGAAGTGACCACGGCAGGCGTCGACCTCCCACGCCTTCAGGTCACTCATCCTCCATAGTTTGATTTGCCGGTCATCCGCAGCAGAAATGATGAGGGGAAGGGTTGGGTGGAAGACGGCATAGTTGACACCACGATCGTGACCCTCCAGGACATACTTGACTGTTGAGAAACTGTCGAATGTATCGAATGTGCCCGGGGCTGAATTGGGTGTACTTTTGCGCAAACCGGAGATATCCCATACCCGTACGGTCTGATCCATAGATGCAGACACGATAATATCTTCCTTAGGATGGAAGAGGGCTGACATTACATAGTGGGAGTGGCCAGTAAGAATGGCTATGCAGTTGCGGGACGTGCTGTTCCATATACGAATCGTCTGGTCGTCTGAACTGGAGATCTAGGGGATTCGAGTGGATTAATTACAGTTGATGGAGAGTCTTGTGCCAGTACGCACGATCCAGGGCATTTCATGATGAAATTGGACTGTCCGCACGTAATCCAAATGACCATGTAGAGTAAAGAGGCATTTTCTATTTTGCGGCCTAAGGTCTGGGGACAATAAATACGGAGGTCCGGATGATAAGGCACATTGACTCACCCCAGACCTTGATCTTGTAGTCGTCGCCTCCAGTTACTAATAAAGGTCTACTGGGATGGATGGCAACCGCGCGAACCGGTCCTTCGTAAAAGTCAGCGGTCGAGATGCCATAACAAAGCGTAGTAAAAACCTTCGTGTTCCTCAAATCGGTCCACCAAAACACCCATGCGGTAGTTCCACAACTGCACACTACCATTGTGTAAGGAGGCCGCGAGCAGCGGCTGTGTTGGATGAAAAGCGAGGCCTAGAGAGAACTATCAGGATTTGCAAGTAGTTTTTGTGACTACTTGGACGCACCCTTCACGCGGTTGCTCTTGGATTCGAACTTTGTGAGCATCACAGACATGGCGGATTAGGCGGGCGGAGGCGGAATTGAAAAAAAAACAGTTGAGCGGGCGAGCGAGCTAATGATGACGAAGCGTTCGTGAACGCGATGGTTCCTTTCGAATGTAAAAAGAGAGGCAACGTACGGAAGTTGGCGTTGCCCCGAAATCAGAGTGTTAGTTTTGTGTAGTGTATCAAGAGAGGTGGAATTAAGTTGGGTAACGTGGTCGATTACAGTGACGATTGCCGTAACAGGTCGCAACTTGCTCTCGTCCAGTTGTTGTATGGGCGTTTTGGGTCTTACACCTTTCTTGCACAAAACCTGGTGCGTACTATTGGACTGACTCCTTCACATTATATCCCACCCAAGAAGCCCGCAGGTGATCACACAACTACCCAATCGACTCAAATCCCTCTCCAATAAGACTCTAGTAATGTGAATGCAGAGCGCGTTCCTGTCCCTTCGCCCCCCCTCTCACCAGTTCTTTCTTAGCGATGGAACACTTATCACGCAACGGTTTCACTTTGCACCCATGCCTCATCAATACAGGCACATCTTGGGGTGGTTTCGTCTCATTAATGAACTCAGGGAACATAGCATTAGAGCTATATGCGTGTTCGATGGTGAAGAACGGACCGTCGCAAAGAGCAGCGAGGTGTGTGCTTCCCTTTGCCGTCACTCTGGCCTTGTTGACACGATGCAGCAAAATCGGCGGCGACATATAAGGCGTACGGACGCCCTCAGGGGAGAAATAGAATCTGACAGGTTGAGTCGACTGCTAGCTCTTACAAAGGGACTAGACGCGTTGCGTCTTCTTGACAAAGATGAGCGCCAGTTCTTCATGACATCGTTTCGGAACCAAATGGCCGGTTTGGAGGATCATCCTATTCCCAAGCACGACCCAAACCAATTGTCATCCACGGACCATTCTTTTAAGCGCCGTTTCGCGGACGTAGAGCCCAGTTTGGATCAGAGGGAAAGTTATTGGCCTGATGACGTGGACGTCGACGAACTATATCAAGAAAACGGCCTGTCTGTTGCCGCCGATATGATTGCACCCGAAGAAGTTGATGAGACGTGCGTCGCGTCCCAAGTTATTCTCCGTGGAGGTAAATACCGTTTCATAGGTTTGATAGTCAATACAGCGCTGGGACCGAAGAACCGGATTTTCACCACTTCGGACAACTATTTTCGTCTCACAACATGGTCGACCAATGCGAAGACAGACATGTTCTCGTCGCGACCCCGGAGATGGATCTCCCTGAAGAATTCCAAGAGGGCAAAAAATGGCAAGGTCTGGCTTCATCCCTGGCCGATCTTTACATGCACTACCGTCGTGGTGTGGCTAAATTGGACGTGATCCCGACCACCGTCATTTCAGCCACGCCCACAGTGTTCGCGTCGCAAGAACTTGTAGAGCCTGCTAAGGCCCAAGTCCAACTGGACGTACTTTCATCGGCCTTTCCCCTAATCCATCCCTCTTCATTTGCCTCCTCAGGACCCGTGGATCCCGCTGACGCTCAAGTCCAAGCCGCTATGTCCAAGACCCAATACCAGCTGACCCTTGAAGAAGGTAAACTTTGGGAGAAGCTCACGGATCCTGACGAGGTTGTAGACCACGACGAGTCGCCGACTATGGCTATCCTCACGTCTCTTCGAGAGAAGAGCTCTTTCATGGTCCAGTCTTACCATCGCCGCAACAACCCACCGACGGAAATTACATACGAGGAGAGCAAAAATATCCTGCACGCGATGGGCGTGCCCTGTATCGAGTCCACGGGCCCTTACGAGGCGGAGGCCCTCGCTTCCTCTCTCGTGCTAAACGGCTATGCGGACTATGTCGCCAGCGAAGACACCGTACGTTTAACTTCTTCACGTACGTCTCCTCGACCGACCACATCCATATCAACCCCTCACAGGACGTTCTCGTCTACGGCGCACCTCTCCTCCGCAACATCACGAGCAGAGACAACTCCCTCCTGCTCATCTCAGGCTCAGAGGTGCGATCCGCGCTCAGCCTCGACCCACGCGCCCTGATTGACTTCGCGCTCCTTCTCGGCACGGATTTCGCCCCGCGCATCCGGAACATCGGTCCCCACCGAGCGCTACAATACATCCGCAAGTACGGAACGATAGAGAGCTTATTGGCAGAAGAGAAGCAGTACGTCCCGCGTGTCCCACTTCAAACGTATCTACAGGCCATACGAGAGGCGCGCAAGGTGTTCGTGGAGCTTCCTCCTCTTCCGGACCTGCACATGCTAGAACAGAAAGAATATCGAGAAAGGGAGGTAGCTGCGATACTGGGATCGCATCGTTTACAGCGCTTTCTGGAGCCCGATACGCGTCTTGATGTTTTACATGGCAATTACTTTAATGATAATCCTGCAGTCGCAATCTAATCTGCTTCAAAAGTTTGGCGCTATACAATTCAACTTGTGGGGAGAAACTAGTTTCACATGTAGGCCCAGCGTATTGCACGGGAGAAATAAATATGCTCCCATGTGGAAGGGTGAATATCATAAATATTACAGCAATAATTGTCGTCGTCAAGTCGTGAATAAGATGGATTAAAACAAAAAAAAAATAGAGTCTGAAAGAGTTCGTTGCTGTATGATCACATCTCGCTCTTGAGGACGATGCGGTAACACCGCTCACAGAAGGGTCTATTGTCCCGCAGGAAGAATGACGGATCTTCGAATGGTTTCTCGCAGCCCTGTGAAAAATTACCCAGAGTGAGCCCAAACAAAAAAAGAGCCAGCGCCATCCTAAAAGACACATACAGTACAGCAGAAGCACTGCCAGTGATATTTCCCACCGATCGCTTCTACAGCTTGCATACCATCCCGAATGATGTTCTTGCACTTTTTGCATTTTGGAGACCGGAGTCTGACGTGGCATGCTTCGCAATAAGGGTATCCCTTATACACGGTGAACCCCACATCGTCATTCTCAAACTCGCCATCGCCTTTGAACGTGACACTCCCACCACCCTGGGCATCTTCGCGATCAATGCTCGGAGCGAGGAATGGATCTCCACACTCTGAGCAGAAAAAGTGTTGTTCGTGATATGTACGCTTCCCGAGCTCAGGATCGTCCAGAGTTATAAAGCGCTCGTCCACAATGGGTGTCTTGCAATGATAGCACCGTGGTGCGAAACGCTAAGATCCAACGCCAACGACCGAATGTGAACACCCGAAAATCCTACTTCTCAAAGGAAAACAGGGCCACACACCTCATGATAATCAAAATGGCAGTAAGGTTTGCCATCGCGCTCATACGAACTAACGTACTCGAGCAGATCATCACAGTCACAACACCGGAAGCAGCCTGGGTGCCACCGGACACCCATTGCACTGACAATGCGTCCGACAATCGGGCCACCACAACCACCACACGCAAGGCCACCCCCACGACGAGAGGATGATGCTGGGGGGAATACGCGCCCGCCACCAGTGGCAGGCATGACGGTGTTGTTCGGGTACCCATGGTCGTGACGCATCTCATCAATCGGGGAAGTGTCACTAAAATCCGCGTCTAAGGATGCGGCGGTAGGATCAGAGAAGGTAATCTGGGGAAGCTCGGGCTCAGACACAATAATTGAGGCATTTCCCACGTCATCAGGATCGCCTCCAGGAGTTGATATATGCGGTACCGTCCCTCTAGTGGTCATTACTTGTGGCTCGGACTGGGCTGGCTTTCCTGAAGCGAATCTTTGGGAAAATGCTGATGGAGGGGGACGAGAGGCGGGCGGCTGCTGGGCACGGTGGCGCTCTACTAAAGGTTGACGCATGCTTGCTGGGGTGACAGAGCGACTGCGAGTTCCTTGGTCCGTGGAGTCTGACGATATTTGAGGTAGACTGATAGATATCTTTTCAGGAGATGATGGAACAGACGCAGCACTACGTCGTGGGGCGATTGGCGCATCGTGTGTATAAACTTTCGTGGGACTGGACGCCATAGACTGAGCCTTTATTCGAGGCACAGCCCGGGAAGAGACACCTGATGGGGAAGGTGAACGCCGCAGAGAAGGGGGTGGTGCATCATCCAAATTGACATATTCCTGTGTTGAGCTGCGAGCACGGTTGACAGTGGGCTTTTCTCCGGCACCAGCTACGGGTACCCGTGGAAGAGGGGGGAGGCTGTTCGGCCATCCAGTGGGCGAGGTAGGTGTCGAAGCAGGAGGTCGAGGAGGTCCTGCTCCTGCGGGAACGACGGGCGCTGATCGTACGGTCGCTGACTGCGTAAAACGATGACTGGACTGCGCCGTCGGACTTCGTTGCGGAGGTTGGGGAAGTGTCGAGGAACGATTAGGACGCCCACGGGGCGGCTCATCTAGTGGGTCGCGGTCAACCAACATTGGCGCTTGAGTCTGCTTCGTACTATTCTGACTTATGGCGGATCGTGATTGGGGGGGTAAATCGCGGATTCCATATTGTGGGCTGGGCGTCTGGCGGTCGTTTGTTTGATGAGCTTTCCCATTCTGGGATGGCTTCCCATCATCGTCAGATGAGGCAGGAGAGATCGGGCGAGACGGCACGGAGCTCTTTGTTATAGAGACGGGACGGGTTGCAAAAATGTCCGAAGATCCAGCCGAAGATGGTAAAGAGGAAGAACTCTTAGCGAGTTTGATGGGTGATGGCGGCCGGGTGGTCGCTCTCATGGGAGAGGACCAAGGATTAGGAAGTGGCCGTGAACTATCCCCCAAAACACCGATTGTAGGGGGGATTACGGGAGGTTTGCCAAGCGAACCATCGAGCGGAGACGGTGGTAAAGGCCGTCCGGTAGTGAAGCTTTTGCTGCGATCTCGCAGTTGCCTACTAGCATCAGGGGACGCAATAGAGCCCGAAGAACCGGAAGGGCCTGGATTGACGGCTTCCTGTGAGCTAGATGCACTGGCTGCACGGTCTGAAGAGGGGTCAGGAAGTGTGCGCTTCCAATATGGAATAAATTTGGTTTGTGAAAGAGATGAGGATGGGTCAAGAGGGAGCGACGCTGAGGCCGCTGGTGCAGCGGATGACTTGAGGGCATCTTTGGCTGGGCTAGAGCTCCTGGTGGCAGTATCTGAGGAATGACTAGGAGCTGAGCGGGGAAGAGGAAGTGGCCGCCTTCCACTCGTGGGCGAGGTGGGAGAAGAGGATGGGAAGGACGCAGGAGGTTGTTGCGAGGGGCCGGCAACGTTGGACGCGGGGCGCGAACTAGCGTGTGAAGCGCGACTGTGAGGCTGTGGAGAAGTGGGCGCTGGAGTAGGCCCGGGAGTAGGCAGAGGGGGACGAAAGGCAGATGAGTTGAACTGAGATGGAGGCGGGCCAGGTGTAGGGAGTGGCCTCCGAGAGAGGCCACTGGAAACCGGGCTAGTGGATGGGGAGGAATATGCTACATGAGGAATGCCTGGGAGTCGCTGAGGATATTGAGGACTCGGGGCTGAAATTGGGTTGTGGTAGTGCAAAGGGATTGGGGAGACGGGTGGGGGTAATGGCTGGGCATGCTGGTAGGATGACTGAGGGCGTGAGGGAGGCCGAGGACGATGATAGTCATCATACAGCTGGGGTTGCTGTTGCTGGTAGAGATGTGCGTATTGATGGGACATGACGAGGAGTTGCACTCGTCCAACCAGAACCAGACCAGGTCAAGTGTAAGTTAAGTTCATCATTATCACGTAATCAGTCCCCTCTCTTCTCTCCGATGACAACTACAACTAGCAAACCTACCCTCGATGGCCTTTTGATATTCGAGCAGCCATTTGCGAGGGTTGGTCTTGTCTCGTTCCCGTCTTTTGTACCTGCCTCTGAACCCCTCTCAGGTTCCATATGAGAACTACCGCAAGGTCTTCCGTTCCGCTCAGAAGAATATAGAGCGTGAACTTGGGGTCATACAAACGGTCTCTAACGACCTTGCAAATAATGCTCACAACTCCTGCCAAGATCCACAGGAGGCTATCAAATCTCTCGAGGGCATGATAGGCAGAGTCGAAGGTCTCAAACGAAAAGTCGGTATATCATTCCTCTTTCAGGACGCTCATTTCGTATAAGGGTTCAGTTATCCGATTTGCAAACGACTGCGGGTTCACCTACGCTGGACGTCATGCGCGAGCGGTGTAAACACCTTGCCGTCATCGAGGATATCCAGAGCTCCAAAGACCCTGAATACATGCGTTGGGTCGACACCCGCCTAGACAGGTGGATAGTGGATTGGGTCCTCCGTCATGGCAGGGATCAGACGGCTCGGCATATCGCCCAAGAAAAGAGCATCGAGGTAAGTTCAACGCAGTCGATATTTACTAACTGTGACACCCCTGATTGTATCGTGACGTGTAGGAGCTAGTCGACATTGACTTATTCATGGATATACGTCGAATAGAGGATGCCCTGAGTAGCCACAGCTGCACGGAGGCCCTGGCATGGTGCAGCGAAAACAAGAATGCTCTTCGGAAACTCAAGGTTCTTATCTCCTGTCAAACTCATCCTCTGATTCTGATGTCGCGGTAGAGCACACTTGAGTTTGATCTACGTCTTCAAGAATACATCGAACTAGCCCGTGAACGGAGGACGACAGATGCCATCGCCTACTCCAAGAAGCACCTAATCCCATGGCAAGAAACCCACTTGATGCAAATCCAACAGGCCTCTGCTTTACTCGCCTTTCCGCAGACAACAACATGTAACCCATATAAAGTGCGTGTGCTCAGTAAGACGGATATTGTAGGGTCTTCACACCCCAAGCTAGCGACTGTACGACCAGAGTCGTTGGTCAAACCTCATCCAATCTTTCCGGCTCGCAATTTTTAGCCTCAATACCTTGCCTTCTGAGCCCTTGCTGCATCTCGCTCTCTACGGTGGTTTATCGTCGCTGAAACTCCCGACATGTTACGACCACGATATGAAAAACCGCGACTGTCCTGCCTGTGATTCCTGGCTTGGCAAACTAGCAGAAGAAGTGCCATTCAGCCATCACGTTAATTCGACTATTGTCTGTCGCTTGAGTGGCAAAATCATGGACGAAGATAATGCGCCGATGGCATTTCCTAATGGTTATGTTTATTCCCGAGAGGTAAGAATCGACTCGCCAAGCGAATACCCCCACCGTCCCCCGCTGTGGATCTTGTTTATTATCCGTACTCATCGTTTTTGACCATAATTAGGCTTTGGAAGAGATGTCAGCCCAAAGCGACGGAAAAGTCAAGTGTCCTCGTACTCAGGAAGAGTGCGACTTCTCAAAGTTGAAAAAAGTGTTCATATCCTGATCCTGCCGTCTTGCCGCAAGACTCCGTCTCTCATGTGATTGTAATTCTCCATCACGTCCTGGAGGCGGCGCCATCCAGCCAGCGACGTGGCGATAAGGCTCCGAATTTCCTATATGTGGCTCCATGCCTTTTTTCCCGGAGACAATACTCCCAACGAGGGAGACGCATCAGATCAGAAACACGTCTCGATCAACGCCACATGTATCCAGTAATTGTATGCTCAAGAAAAGATACCTCATCATTCACAATGACGAATCCCGCCCCGAGCGATGGAAAGGGATCACTACTAAGCGGTCGGATACTACTGTAGACACGTGACGACGCAACTAGAAACGCTGCACACTGCTTTGCATGCAGTGTCGCGATGTGTTGTCACTCTGTTCCACCGCTGCACCGCGGCCCGGCAATCATGTTGCAGCAGAAAACATCAGGCTTCCGTGTGGTGGAATCATCACCAGATCCTGATGATGCTTCGACGATGCAGACTTTCATGTGGGCGGGGAAGATGTTACAGTGCCGTCTGGAGATCCCACCTCACCTTATCCGCGAGTTTTGGGGTTCCTTGTATATAGAACTGGCATGAACCCCATTAGCTGTAACTTGTGCTCTTCACAGGGTCACACCGCGTTTTGGTGCCATGAATGTCTCTGTATGGTGTTTTTACTAGTAGATGAAATCAATACGTGCCTTCATCAAGAGAACAGGATATACAGGACCCGAACTTGCAGGCAAAGGGCAATCTTGAATCTCGAGAACTTATATGTTCCGATGTACGCTTACTCATGTGATGAACCAGCTTCTTAGGAGTCGGTCGCCACGCACACGCAACCTAGGGATGCGTTGTACGGCATCATGAATCATGATACAGTATAGCAAGATGCAACGGGGTTGAGAATCTGTATCCGGACACGTTGACATCCTGAGAAAGCACGTAGCGATGAGCCATTCTAGTGCGAGTCATTTTAATTTCAATTGACGAAATAAACAATCTTATCTGGAAATTTAGAGCAACTAAACCCCTCTCGACACTTACAGGTACTGTACTGCATTTCCCGAGGTCCGAAGTCCGCATTACTCTGGCCCCGCCGGAACGCGCTGTACCGAATCAATGTATGGGCGCATGCTTCTCACGACCATCATCGTTCAATCGATGCCTTGTCCCCAAGGCTACCGCACTATGCCTTGGAGTATGTATTACTTACTATATCGCGTCGAGATCGGAGGGTACTAGTAGAGTAGAGGTATGATCGAATGCCCGGTCCCGGTCCCGGATCCCTACAACATCGGTCGGACCCAAAGAACGTCCATGGTTCGCCACACCGGAAGTTTCAGGCCATAGTCGGAGAAATTAAAGGCGCAGCAGTGCTAACTTGGCGCAGTACGCAGTCAAAATTTTAGTCATTCATTCAATACAGTAGTACGCTTGACCCCTTTTGGTCTGCGCTGCGGCGCTGCCCGCATCGCCTTTCGCGCCGTAGCAAGATCAAAATGAACGACGTTGCGCGGGTCCACCCAATAGGCTCTCCCGGGCCAGGCACAGCGTTTTTGATCAATCGCAGGCTAGGAAGAAGATATGACTCGATGACCCCTCGACTCTCTCCGGCATCAATGACATGTCATGACTCTCACGACTTGCAGTAACCGCGGCACCTCGGCTTTGGGCGAATATAAAGTCTATTTGTCACTGTACTACGTGTGAGATGGCAATGGGAACTTCTTGAAAGTCTCTGATGTGGTTGGCAGTAAGACGGTGATAAGAAATAGAGACACGTAGGTGGAAGCGGGTCACCGCGGGGGTTCAATTCGGAAGGAGAGCACATGCACGTCCTAGGGTATCATATGCAGACAATCATTCCGGACTTCCGGAGGCTTCGTTTTTATGCGCAACAAGCGCAGACTCGGATGCAGTGTTGTTGGTTGACACCGACGACGAGGCCCAGTCCCGATTAGGGTTGGAATCATCAACAATCAACAAGCGGCAGCATGCGCGCCGTTATACCAGTGCCCACCATCGAGTTGTCAGTGTATTGTGGTGCCAGTGCAGACTCGGACCCGCGTGCCAGTGCGGCAGTGCACAGTCCCATCCAGCCCATCCCCCATCTTCCCGTTTCTAACGCTCGTCTGCTCTAGTCATATCCCATCATCTACCGTTCCTTTGCAACAGCAGTATCCTTTTCGATTTACTTGGATCTCACGATTATACCAATACGTACCCATCCATCCATCCGCCCCAGCCCGCTTTACACGTTCCCGCTATCTCGGCCACGCACGCGCTTGCCAGGGCACCGCTGGGCCGCTGGCTTACTTGCCATCTCTCCACCTAAGCGTTTCATCACGCTTGAGCGCCCCGTCTCAATGCGTTTTGGCTAATCCCCCTGCGATCAGTCAGTAGTCTGGCGAGCGATATGATATGTCGTTGTTGCGGCGTAGCAGAGTCCGCCGCTGACTCGTTTTGGGTTCCGTCTCTTCACCCGGCATCATTCTCCGGTGGGTTTCTACCAGGTCGCTGGCGACCTTCGTGCCCTGTTTATGACGCTTGTGGGCACCGCCTCTCCCCAATATAATAGATCGTAGTATCCGAGTCTTCGTGCCATTAAATTGTTCCTCCCGTTTCCAATTCTCTCGGCGACATCCCATCACTACACCCCCGCAGACCACGTCGATCTACACACACCTCCAACCCTCTTGTTCAGATATGAACTTCGCGCCGACTGTGCACCACCCACCCCCAGCAGCCACGGGAACAGAAAACATGTACCAACATGGTTACATCGGGCTCACATTCGGGCCCCAGACCGAGTCATTCTTCTCCGGAGTCCTCAAGACCTCTCCGAGAGCCCTCCAAGTGGGTTACTCGGCCCCAGGATGGCCAGGAGCATTCTTCATCACTCACATCAATAACCCCACCGTCTCGGCCAACGCGATGTCGTCGCGTGGGTATCTGATGATAGTTCTGGACTACAGAGCCGACCTCTCGAGGGGTACTATCGTTCCGCAGGTCCCTTGGTTCCCCCAGACCCCCCGGGACATGCGCAAATATGTGACCGATGCGGTCTTGCAACTACCCATTTTTCTCCGCCAAGATGACGGGACGATTGGGATGTCGCTTTCGGACGTGATCCATGGAAACTTTCGACGGCTTGTGGACTCTGTACAGCAGGTGAATGTGGGCGGAAGGACGTCCGTTCATGTTCGGATCAATGTAAGTGCGCTTCTGGGAAGCATGTTTAATTTTAGTAACGCTCACCTCGACGTCTGTAGTGGCCAGGATATAATGAGTGGAAGCGACAATTTCAAACGAGGGACGAAACGCCCAACCGCAATCCAATTACAATCGAAAAATTCGTGAGGCATATTGGCCGCTCCATCGACAAGTTCATGAGTGTGAGTGGTCTCGTTTTTTTTTTTTCATTCTTCTGGTTCGCTAACACCAATCGTTGCTTTTAGGGGGCAGTTTCAGAGATGCATCAAGGTGACCCTTGGTGGCGCATTGGACCCAATGGTATCACCCGCAACGACATCATCCTAGTGGGCGTTGTGCACGTCTCCTCAGGCAGTTGGATGCCCATCATACAACTCAATCGTCGCCTATACTAGAGTTTAATGCTCATATTTCACGTGATCGTCAATCACCTCTCTCCACATGGCTATTTATTTCGGCTCAAAGTGGGCTTGTACTGTACTTTACTGTGAGATTATTGTGCCTGTGCGCGTTCCTGGGGATCAGTTGACATCAAGACATAATAGGGATCACCTGTCATGTGTACCATGCTGTCTTCGACGTGCCAGCGCCTTGAGGGCGCCTGGCCTTACTTCGTTTTGCTTAATCGATCATTCCGCAGGTCCCCTATTGGGCACCTGTCGCCTATTTCATTGAAGACTAGTATATATTGTCGTTTGCTATTGTTTTTACTACAGAATAGATCTTGGATTTGGTGGCTTGAAGAGTCGAGGGTCATCCTCAAGGCGAGAACGTGTCTACTCGGACGGCGCTCGATTGGTTCTGTCCCGTTCTCGGTTCTCGGGTTTCGTGGCGTTGCACGTTCCGGGCAGGATTGACCATGGCTGCGCGACTGTTCTAAAATTAGTACGTAAAGTGTTCATAGAGAGCATATTATGATTTTGATGATGATCAAGGGGCGGGGTTTGGAGGTTTGGGGGTTTGGGGCTGCGCAGTGAGAAAGTGATGAATGATCAATCAGTAAAGGCACTTCCAGTTCGGTTTGCCCAGCGACGCACGCAAGTGGACTGATTACGAAATACGGAAATACAACGAGCATGCCCGAGATTTGTGCTCCGCTTGAACGGGGATCGGCCTTAGCTTCTTCATATTTGGCTATTTAACGGTCTGATCTTGGTTCAAAGGGAGACGCCAGGTGGTCGGTTTACTTGGAAGGGGCCATGTCAGCAGGCAAGGCGTGTTCTAGGTCCCGTCATGGCTCTACCGACTTTATCTCCGATTTTTATGCCCCCATGATGTCGTCTCTCGCCATTGGCAGATCGGATTTTAGTAACCATCAAATGGCGAATGTGAAGGCGGAGGCAACCATCCCCAAGGTTCGTGTGTACGACATAAGTAAAGAGAAGCCTTTCGTCATCTATCATCCGTTGCAGTTCCAGGAATCTAGGCCCCCCCGGCGAAATAAATCATCCAATCGCTTTCATTCGACCCCTCGTATTTTCTGGGCTTAGGTGACGCGATTGAATCCGTCATCTCCAGCCAATGGCTCCCCGCGTACCAAACCGTCTGCTTTCAATTGTCCTGTCCTGCCAGACCCATCCCATCCTGTAACTCTTCCACGCTTCACCGGCCGGCGCTCCCTTTTTTTCCTAAATTTACAAAACCCTAATCTGTGGCTTCAGGGCTAGGCTGGCCTTTATCTCCGTCGCCCGGCGTTCGTTCTCGCCTCGACAGGTACCTGCGTTTTCGTTAGGGCTGGGCTGCCTCACTATTCCCAGTTTGTGGATTTGCGGTCCCCCTCGTTATTTCTTTTCGGACCATCGCCTCTTTCTCACTCTAAACCCCTCACTAGCTTTTGACCCCGTCCACTCATCCCACTACGTGTTCTTTCCCCTCTCTTCCTCCCCCTCTCCGCCCTCTCTTCCCCCCAGGGGAGTACTGTAATACTAATTCTGTTGACTATGATGCCACGACGATCAAGCTACCAGATCCGTCCGCCTCCCAAGGAAGTCTTTCCGGAATCCACACTCAGCCCCGGCGGCCTGCAACTCACGACATTGTTTTGGGATACCGGAATTTTATTTCATCAAGGCTCGCATGCAGGTGCCAGAGTCGGCAACAATTTCGAGGTATTTGGCTGTATCTTGACCCGTGTGTCTATTTCCCCCGTCGTCGACTTCGATGGCCTGCCGTGCTAATAATGGCCGGCTATCGCACAGATGTCAGCAGCAAATCCAATGTAGTGAGTTCTTTGTCCCAGGTCCCAACATCGCCCCGACCATCTACTTGGAACGAGCATTGTGTACTTATCGATGACACTTCTCTAGCCCCCCCACCCAACCTATTGGCGACGCATCCCCTCCCCAGGAGGTTCTTTCTCACTTTCTACCAGCCCCGCGTTCACATCGACGGCCTTTCAAGGTGGACCCCATCGCGTGCACCACGGACGACACCAGTCATTTCCACGGAACCCATCCTCCCACCACACCCCTCTATCTCACCAAATGGCCGGAGCATTTAACGAGTGTTTTTCATCAGGACGTGCCAGTGCCTCTCATGTCCCCACCACCATGATCAAAAACGATAATGATCAGCAACTGGCGTCTTCTGAAAATGCTGTGCGCCACGCATCCGACGCGGCGGGCCTAGGGCCAGTCCAGAACAGCGCGGCACCCCGGTCCCGGATCGTCCATTGACAGACAAACGGGCTATTACCCCCGGCGCCCGGTCGTCCAACCCCAGCGCCCCGATGGGCAATTCCGCTCCCCCAGCTCATAATCATAATCATATTCGGATTCCCCAGTTCGAGAACGCCACGACGCAGTCTACGCCGGGGCACGATCGGACAGGTGTAGGTGCGGGCGCAAACAACAACAATCGATCCAGGGGACATGCACGCCGGCAGTGGCGGCCTTCCACTTCCACTTTCAGCGGAACTCATCCGACAGCCCAGCCCATCTGTAA